>VXBB01025292.1:131131-154386 GCA_013399915.1 Illadopsis cleaveri | reverse complement strand
GGCAGCCAAGGTCCCAACTTGTGTCAGCTTACAGTATTCATTGCTTAGCTAAATTTCTTATTCCTCCTCTGAAAATATTCTCCTCTTTATTTTTTTTAATTTTTCAGGTTAATTTTACCTGCAAAATTGCTCTTTGTCGTATTTTCCTTTCTCTCACATTCCAAATTTCCATTACCCATATTCTGCTCATCAGCAGAACTGTGCCTGGAACTTTTGTGTCTCTCTGGGAAAGATGGGGATTACGTATTCCATCTTCTTACTTGACTGCCGGTGGTAGTACGCTCTCTTTTTTCTGGTAGTCCAAATTATTCCTATTCCTCATTTACACAGTTAAAAATCTCCTGAGCACCTCCCCTTCTGATAGTCCTCCTTATATTTCTGCATCTTCTTGTAAATTGTGCTTACTCTGATATGGGGGTTTTAGCCCATAAGCAGGATTAAGAGATCCATTTTTTCCTCCATTTCAGAATTTTCTGTATTTTTAAAAAATATTATGTGCCCCCTCCAGCTTCCTTTTCTTGTTTTGGGTATGCAGGACTTCAATTTGATCTCCGTTCTCAGGTAACAGATTGTAGGAATCTAATTATTCTTGGAACTTCCTGTGAAAATGTCTCCATCTGATCCAAATCTTTTATTAGCGAGTGCCCCAAATTCAGTATAACCCTTTAGCCTTGAGGCCCAGGGATCTTTATCAAAGTTGATCAGAGTGGAGGCAGTCCCTCAAGTGCCCTGCTGCCTCCCAGTATGGTATTTGGATTCACCACAGCAGTGTGACAGTTTTAACTCATGATTCAGACGTATTTGCTGGTGGTTCAGCACGACCCCTGACCCTTTTCTGTGTAACAGCTTCCCAGCCAGCTGCTCCTCATACTTTATTTATGCAGTTGACTCAGCTTGCCTACATGAAGTATCATGCACTTCTCCCTCTTCCATTTCAGCTCCTATTCTCATGGTTGCAAGGATCATTTCGAATTCTGCTCTTACTGCCCAGTGCTCACAGCTTCCTCCCTCTCAATTTGCCCACACCCTGAGGGTGGGGATTCTTAATGAACAACCAGCAGCCCAGGGCAGCTCCAACCCCACTCTTTTGATAGGAAAGTTGGTAATTGCCTTCTGTGTAGAAGTTTCAAACAATTTTACTCACACACATGCTGTCACAGATCTCTGCAGACTGTGTTTTCTTTACTTTTGAGGATATTGGGTCAGAAAACTTCCCAAAGTCAAGACACAAGGGATTTAGTGCTTCTTCCCTGGCATGCTGTAGAAGTGAAGTAGGTTGGTTGACACCACAGTTTCCCCCCAAAAAACCCCATTCTTTGAATGAAACTTGGGTCTAACATCTTTCAAAAAAAATTTTTTTTCATTGGCTCCTTCAGTTCCTAAAATTGGGATCTTCATGATAACCACCATCTCTGACAACTTCACACTGACCTCATTTCCTTACAAGTTGATTCAGATCTTGGATGCTCTATGTGTATTCACTAAGAGAGAGATTACTGGCAACATCATCTCAAAATAGTTAGGGGAACACTATAAGCAAGCCTCCAAAATTACAATTCTGACCTGTCAGTAGTACTAGGAAATGATGGGAAAAACCTTGCTTCCATATTCCTTGATCATTTACAATATTTTTGAATAAAAACCTCCTCGATTTCAGCTGTACAAATCATCTCCATTTTTCTTAGTTGGCCCCAAATATATTATTATTATCTTTGTTTTTAAAAAAAAAGTTTTTTAGAAAGTCTATCTTTAAGAAAATAAAAAGAAAAAGAGTAACCACTTTTTCTCTAGCCTAGTCTCACCACACATATAACTTAATTCAGCATGGATCCACAGTACATTCCAGAGCCATCAAGACAACTTTGCTCATAATGTGATTTTCAGCGTTTGTGGGAATGGGTTATTGGTTAAACAGATGGGGGAAGAAGGGAGCGAGGAGAGCTTTTGAAGTTATGAGATCATAGAAAATTTATTCTGATGGTTGAATCAAGGGACTTGAAAACTGGTGGTAAAAAAAAAAGGATTCTGCAATTTCTCATGTCTAGTTAAATTTGTATCTACTCAGGGCATTGCCCTTATACTGCAGCTGAAAAACCTGTAAGACATCCAAGGTTATACTGCAGCAGGGCACCTTCCCTGGCTTCTAATAAATTTAAATTAAGAGAGCCCTGAGTTATTGAGACAAAAGCTGAAATAGTCTTCTGTCTGACAGGCTAAGGAAAAGCAAATGATCCCACCTGAAAGGATGTATTTTGCTGAATGGGCACTCTGCAGTCACTTTGCTAAAATACACTTAAAGTGATGTCAAGATAAATATCCTTATTTGTGTTTGAAATTATAATTTATACTCAATGTATAGCACCAGATAGAACAGAAGAAAAATGAACTTTACAAGGTGAGGTATTCAGAACCAGCAGCACCAGAGGATAACTACAAGGTTCCTGTCAGTTAGCAAACAGATACAAAGAAAGAAATTTCTTTGATTTTGACTCAGCCTGGTGGCAGTAAGGATTTACTGGGGCTATCCCAGGTCCTGGCATCTAAAACCTTTGTAGGGGTCTGCCCCCAGCTCGGTGTCCTGGCAAAAGTGCTCAGAACAAGGGACACGGGCATCACCACCTGCCCCCAAGGTACTCCTGTTTCAGCTCTCCCCCTGCCTGGCTGCCCACCAGAACCTGCAGCTCTCTGACCCTGTAAGGTGTCCTTCCTGCCTCAAAAGCTGCAGGGACAGATAAATTGCCTGCCCTCTCATTCCAAGGATTTCTCTTCCTCCCCTGGCACACGGGACGTAATTTCAATCATTCTGCATGTGCAGGAATTCTTGTTAAAACTTCTGGAGCACCATCCTTGTGACTATCCTGTTTTTCTAAAGTTGAGGGCACACTTAGGGGAAAACAAGGATTGTTCATGACTTTCTCAGAACAATACAATAGATACACAAACAGATAAATTTCCCTCAGTTTCTTAGGGAACTTCCCCAGACCAAATGGGTGATAATTCTGCTTGCTTGCACCCAACTAGAAGCAAAATGCCCCTGCTTTGGTCAGAAGTTCAGTTTTCTGTTGTCATGACTGTTACCTAGAAACAGAAATACTGAAAAACAAGTTGCACTTTTAAAACCACTGGTATGTGCCAGTAAATTTGCATGTTGAAAGGAACAAGAAAGGGGCTTCATAATAGCTACAGAAGTTTAGTAGTCAAATAATGCCCTAGATATTCAAATAACTAAATGAGGAGATACATTGTCTCCCTTTTATCACTTCGACAATTTTGATGTCAACTATTTCACCCCACTTTAAAACTCAGACTTGCAAATTAATTTGGCCTCACAAACCACCTATCTCAATGAACAGCATCATGGACATGACTTGCAGGTTGGGCAGGTATCCTATCCCAAACCTATGGATAAAACTCCTGCTTCTGTCCAAGGTGGTCACACTTCTCTCAAGCTACTGTGCTGGAGAGTTTTTATAGACAAAATTCTCTCTTGCAACCACAACTTCACTAGGCCACGTTAACAGTAACATAATAATAATAATAATGATAAAATTCAGCAAAGCATAAAAACTTGTAGAACAGCAATAGTGGTGCTTCTGCCATTTTTATGAGGCACTAATCTGGTTGCCTCATACAGAAGCAGATTATGGGCTCGTAAAACAGCACAACAGATCTGTGGTGTAATGACTTTAGCAGGTACAGCAGCAGCTTTACCACAGCTGCCCTCTTGACAAACTGTATGATGTAGGATGAGAAGTATAAATATAAAATCAATTTTATTATTTACTTATAAATTTTATTTGATGGCAATTCCCCCTTTGTCAGGACAGAAAGAGATCACAGGAGGGCACAAAGTAGCCGAGACAAATGCAAAAGACTGACCTGCTGTCCTAGGGTGAAGAATAAAGGCACCTATAATAAAAGGAAAGCTAACACCCTCAGCTGCCTAACTGTTAAAATAATTCAGCAGATGCACAGAACACTAAAAGTATTTACACAATTCATACCAAGTAGCAGCTTTAAAAGCAAGTCATCAGCTGTACAATAGGAAAGAGTAAAAATAGGCAGAAATAAGTAAATGCAGGTATCCCTCCAGAAGCTGTAATTTAAATTATATCAGCTTGTTTCATTTGTATGGAAAAATATCAAAACCTTACCTCTGAAACAACAAAATCATGCATTTTATGCCAGTCTAGGAAAAAAGGTAAGATGACAATTTTGCTTGATTGTATATTTTTTCTGCTCTGTGTACAAAGGAGTAATTATACATATTTCACTTTACATATTCATACAAAATGGATAGTAACAGAGTAAAACTCTTATTCTATAAGAATAAGGATAAGCAGCTACAAAGATAAACAAGATGGAGTGGCTGTATGTATCCAATGTTCAAAAAGTCTACTGAACATCTTTTTGCATCAGCTACCAATATAATATCATAGTATTGTCTCTATTTCTTTGTGTCATTTCAAATTTAAAGATCAGACAAGGACCTATTTTTATTTTAGTTGTTATTTAGTGTGCAGCAGCATGTAATCCAGGTCTGCAATTGTAGTACCTCATTTCTAAACACCACTGCACTTCTAAATAAAACCTGAATCTCCCTGATCGTCCATGGTAGGGCTGTGAAAATTGAAGCTACTCCCATAATTTTTTTAAAAAACCTTCTTATTGGACTTACAGTTCTGTTTCACAGCAGTTTGGACGGATTGTAACAGAAAAGTTATTATTGTGCTTCAATAGCAATGCAATTTTTGA
This sequence comes from Illadopsis cleaveri, assembly GCA_013399915.1. NCBI lineage: Eukaryota > Metazoa > Chordata > Aves > Passeriformes > Timaliidae > Illadopsis > Illadopsis cleaveri. The sequence continues at coordinate 149,631 of VXBB01025292.1, read as the reverse complement.
CAGAGCCAGATGAACAGTCTGGAGGTATTTGGATATAGTTGCAAATTCAGCTCTACCTGGTTCTATTTAAAAGCTGCTTGATGTTTTGGACTTTCCTGCAGCTTCCCTCAAGCATGTCCCATGGTTTTGTGCCAGGCCTTCAAATAAGATGTGATCAAGAAGGCCTCTCCACTCCTCCACAGTGCTAAATTACTGCTAGTGTTCCAGAATTAAGACCTTCAGGCACCAGGAGAGCAAGCAAGAGTAGCTGCTTTGAGCAGTCTGTAAACTGAAACCTAAGTTGTACAAATGTCCAGTGTATATCTTGTCCACAAGCCCGCTCACTGAAAATGGTCTCTCAAACCCCTGAAAGTGCTGCAAACTTCCTCTCCCACATATTCTCTTCCACCTCATCAGTGCAGCAACTCCATGAGTCAACTGCTACCTTGTCTGCTTTCCCACACACAAATAAAAAATATTCACCATTTTTTCCTCATACTGCCTGATTCTGTCTTCGGCCACAAGATTTTTTTTTTTTTAATAACAGCATGAAATCTGTCTAATAAATTAATTGAAAGAGTAGTCCAACAAGTGCTTTAGGCTACAGATGTTTGCAAGCCTTGCCTCCTAGACTGTGTCTCCAGAACACAGAATACAGGAAGGAACATTTCAGACATTTTGAGGGTTTTACACTGAGCAGAATAATGTCAAAAGCAATGTCTCTGGTGACACTGGGGTAATAAAATACTTCTTGGTTGAAACTGGGCTTGGTAACAGCTGTACGTGCAGAAGACCTGGTGGAACATTTTAAAATGTGCCACAAATGCAAAGGCCAAACATGTAGGATGTTAAAATGCACATGTCCACCAGAATCAGAGGCAATAATAAAGGGATCTGTTAGCAAATAAAAATCCAGTTAAATATCTATGTCATAAATGAATAAAAGAGAACCTAAAGATATTTGAGTTTCAGCTGCTTGATGGTCTCTGCCCCTCAACCCTTCCTTTCAGTTTCCTTCTCTTTTACATAAGCAGAGGTAAGTTTGGGCAGCACAATGTTATTGCTGTGGTTTGCAATCACCAAGGAGCTGTCTAGCAGCAGGATAAACTGCCACAAAAGCAAAGTTATCTTACTTTTATGTAAATTCCATCTTTGACCTGCATGCAGCTGACGGTGCATATTTTATTGTGTTCACTGGGTTTTCATTAGACCCCTTGTCATTTGCTGAGAGGTTTTTTAACTTCATTTAAATCTCCTTGTGCCTCAGAAATGTCAATAAATGTCATTGTTATCATCAGCTTTGTCCTGGGTTGACTTTTCTGAGTTTTCTTTCTCTGGATTTGATTAAAATTGGGAAATAAATAGCGAATAACATATTGATTGCAGGCTGGGAAAGGTTGCAGATAATTTATTATCTGTGAGCATGATAGCAAGGGTTTTTTCTACCAGAATCTTCAGACTAACAAAATTCATTCTGATGGAAAAGTGGGGTTTATAGCTATTCTTTAGTGCAAAGTAGTTTTTCAAGTCTTTGCTTGGTCATCTATAGACCATAAATCAAGCTAAGATCAATGGTAGTTACCTCACACTCTTAGTTTAGCAGACCTTAAAAAGGAAGCTATTAGAGATTATTAAACCTGAAATCAAAAGGCCTTGCTTACAGGGGAAACAAGAAAAAACAAACAATCAAGGAAAAAATATAATAAAAAAACCCCAACAGACATTGCCTGTGAACATTAATCTAAATCATAATTCACTGTATTAGCAGTAATTTCATTATATTGCTTTATCCAGACTTACAGAAGAGTAATTATTTGGAGCTATATGTCCTAAACTGACATTTTTACAACCTCCAATACTGCATCACTAGCCAAGAGAAGGAAACCTTAACTCACCAGCATATGCTTCTGCAGTTTCCATCATACCAATGAACCCTCAGCAATGTTCCTGCTTTCAAATCTTCCCATGACTGGGAAAATCTGAGCGTAACAATGGCAATGATTTAGAGACAGCAAAATGAGACAAAACCAGATAAGACATCAATCAGGCCCTTCAGTCTTTGCTGTTTACCTCTCAAAGAGTGCCTGATGTAATGCCCATTTAGTCTTGAGGAGCTCATTTACAATTTCAGGTGTAATTACAGTCAGAGATTTTGCCTCTGACTGCTGTCACAAGAGGAGACTGCTGGTGTTGCAGCAAGCTGAATTAATAATCAGAAAACATATTAATGTGTCTGGTGAGCTGAAGAATCACTGTTATACTTAATTCCCCTGAAATACCAACAGCAATGCTGTTTATTAAGGACAGCTCAGGTAAGCAACTGTTCTACCACACACCAGGAAAGAATGCCAGAATGGCCAGAATTCCAGAAAACTGACATGGAGCACTACCAGGAACAGAGCTCTTGGTGGAAACTGAACCCCAGCAACAAACCCTGTTCCCACCTTTGGCCCTCCAGAATCACAGTCACTGTTCTGTGCCTCAAGTGGACTTACAGACTGGATGCCAAGGAATGCCACTAGTGCTAATTCCCAGTAGCACAGAAGAAATGAATTACACTTTTCCAGAACCATCTGAGACACCCCATTTCCATCATCCCTAAATGCCTGACAATCTTTAATCTGCTCATTCTCCTTTTGCTGAAGGTAAGCAACCCACATGCTGCCTCAGATGGGACCACTTGCTAAGCGGGTTAAAACTGGTGCTGTGATTACTGTAGCATCAAATTCAAAAGACCCGAGTTATTCCAGCAGTTCTTTAGATTGACCAGACCTGGCTCTCTGTATGGCAAGTGCAGAGTAGCAGCAGTACATAAGCAACCAACATAATGAAGGGCACAACTTCAGGCATGTTAGTTGTAAGGTAACAGAATACAGGAATGCAGACTGGATACATTAATCATTCAGTTTAAGAGACATGAATGAACATTGCTCAGCAATACTTATGTGATGTCCATACAATAACAGCTAATCCACACACCTGCCCCTAGGTTCAGATCAGGTTTTCCATGTATGTTCACAGTCAGGAAAGCTGCCACTCCAAAGTGACACTGTCACTCAAAAAATGTATTAACAGATTATTAGTGTTGAAACAACATAAACCATTCTAGTTGTATTGAAAAGCTAGAATTTAGTACTTCTGGAGCATTTAGGAATAAAACAATGAAGTGGTACAATATGAGAGGATAAAATTTAGTATTATCTTCTGGACATTTTTAAAGACTAAACCTGTTTTCTACCACAATCGTTGTGAGCAGCTGGAGGACAGTTACCATTTGTTACAGGGAAGGACTTCTGTAAAAAAAAGGATGAGCCAGAAGAACTGTCTCAACAATAACAGAGATAGAACTGAACTGTCTAGAGACAAGATGCCTTGTGTAAGGTATTGAGCTACACACAGTTTGTTCTGTGTCTTATTCATTTGCAATATCAGGGGTCATGGTGCATTTACTGAGGGCCCAGATGATTGTGCTGCTCGAGCTATTGCTTTCTTGCTAATGTGAAAACAGAGATATGAAGCATGCAGGAAAAATAGCCCAGGTTTGAAGGTGAGCAAAATGGCAAACAGAGCAGAGGGTCATCCCTGTGCTTCCATTTCAAGCTGAACCCTGGCATTAGCCTGTGAACCTTGCTTTCCAACCACATTCCCTCTGTATCCGGGACCCCACTTCCCCCAGTGGATTCCTAATGGTGTTGCTGTAACAGAAGAAACAGACTCTGACATCATTTGCAGTCCTATGGGGACAGAGCCCATGAAAGTAAAAGATAAACATTACTGAAGTTATTCTGCTTCTTGCCCCAAATTATTCAGACAGTGCCAACGACCCAAGCAACAAAAGACTACTCATTGTCAGTTGCAATAAATGTAGAAAGATAGACTCTGCACAGCTATTTTGCATAGAAACGTGTCTAATGTTTCAATATTTTTAGTTAGGCTAGAAATGGGTTTTCAAGAATTTCTAAGAGATCTCAGCAACACAAATTCTGCTGAAATGAATGGGACTTTTTCTCCTAGTTGCTTTCCACTCTCCTCATTAAGTCTAAGATGTTATTTTCACCATTTTTTTGTACCTCGATTACAAATGTCTGCAGCATTTCCCAGTGTACAATTAGACTTGGTAGCTTCCTACACTGCCCAGTTATTAATACAGTCTAGAAAGTTGGAGAGATTAGCTCCAGTAGCTTCATGCCCTGCACACTAAGCTACCCTCAAGCCTTTGTCCATGGGGGAGGAATATGCCAGTGCCTATGAGAGTGAAACCTTCCTGGTTCAGGGAATGCACCTGGCTCATAAAAATAGAGAGCATGATCACTGGAGTTTCATTTCCATGAAGCTCACCCACATCTTCAACTGCTGAAAATTAGTGTAAGACATCTAATTGAAAAGATAAGCAAAGAAAAATATTGGAATAGAAACTTTTTTACACAAGTATTGCCATTGTTTCCACTTCAGCTTCTTTTCATTGTTGTGTTTCAGATAATGACGAGCCCCTTCACCTCAAAAACAATCCATGGGATGTTTGAAGTGGTATGGGGGGGCAGAGAGATGTACATAATTTTTTTCTGAGTTCCCTAGCAGCACCCACTTAGCAGTGATTCCATGACACCCCATCTACACACTGGGCAGCATCCGTGTTCTAAACTGCAACACTGCATCCCTTTAAAGCTGGAGTAGAATGCTCCCCACACTCAGGATTCTGTGCTAATTCCTGCTGCTGACACCGAGGCAATGCCCAATAAACTGCCTGAGCAAAGCGTTGACAGACCCTGGGGATGCTTCTCTGCCCCTGCCGTGATGAGAGGGCAAAAGGAGAAGGAACAGAGTCCATTAACAACTTGAGGGGGATGTCAAGGGATTAAATATTGCTCTGAGTTTAGTATGAGATGGAATGACTCACAGCTCCTGCTGATCCACTGGGAAGAGAGGAGCAGGCTGCAGAGATAGATAGTGAGGAAGAGGCTGCAGAGGGAAGGTGAGCAAAGGATGCTGCAGAGATAGAGCAGAATTTAGCCCAAACTTTGAGGCACAACCCCTTCTGAGAAGAAATATACAGCAGTGTTGTCTCACACATACTCTCTCAAGGACTTTGAAGGGTGCAATTTACACTCTCGCAGTTGTCCCTGGGCCCAGCATCAGAGAAGGGATTGATCAGGGATATCAGTTTCTCTTGGTTTTCCCTTCACCTGTTGCCAGTGGAAATACCCAGAGTGTGGAAGGGCAGAACCTGCACTGTAAGCAAAAGCAGAATCTGTCTGCACAAAGCCATCATCTACTTCCCTGTGACCAGCTGAAACTTGATGTTCATCTCAAAAGAGGGATCTGGAAAGCCCCTCATCAGGACATTCTAAGGTCCAGGTGTGACAGTGAGCAGAACAACTTTCCTTACACATTTTATTGCAGTTAAACATCTGGCTCTTAGCCTTTCTCTGCCTCCCAGACCCCTGCATCTTTTCATTGTTCATTTCACTAAAACACCTTCTTTTTTTAGATAATTAACAGTTCAGGAAACCCTTATGCAACTCCGTGCATTGTAAAGTTTGCTGAAATGAATACAGCACATTACTCAAGCAGAGAAAAATGCACCATTCCTGTGCTGTTCTACTGAAAGCCACAGAGAGTGTAACAAAAGAAATGTTTAATTACACTGCCACTAAGGCTTACTGAGACCCCCATCATCCTTCTCATCCCAGTACAATAGCAATAATCGAGCTAATCAGGAAGCTAGTGTTTATAAATCAATTAATACATCAATTAATGCACTGCTTAATGTGCTGCCTAGAGCAGCTATTACTGGGAGTACATGTCAGTTAATTGCTTCCTTCCTACTCCACTGGCTCAGTGGGAATCTGCTGGCAAAAGGCACCTCTTGTGTTCATTCTACTGATGTGGGGAAAGATGCTGAACCCTCATGTTTGTGGGTTGTGGCATGTAATAACCTGGGCACTTCTCTGTTCCACTGCCTGAAGAAAAAACCTGCCTCCCTGTCATCCTACCAGAGGCAGAGGGTGAAACACTTTGTTTTGCCACAAAAGGTGTGTAATCAAGGACACTGTGTTCCACTGCATCACACCCAGCCCCTTCTCCGCTTGATCCTGCAGAGGGACTGCATAAATCACAGAGCCAGCCTAAAAATTGGTGCTGTAGGATGCATGTGACACAGCAGCAGGGACCCTACACCTTTCAAAACCTGTTAAATGAGTGTTTTGTGGAGTAGCTGTGAATAATTGCAACCTGTTTTCTCTCAACACAGCAGCACAGCACAAATCAGAAATTAGCTTCAGAGGCCTAGTCACAGAAATCACAAAGAATTTGATGTCACAGTGAGGTGAAGGCCTTTGCGGACTCCTGTCCATCAGTCTCCTGCTTTAGCTCCAGTGCTTTTTCTGAGGTTCACTTCCTTCAAAAGTCAGTACATAAAACACAGACTTGCCAATAAAGAGCAAACTTGATTGCTGCTGAAACTTGAAAATATACCTTGGAAAAAAAATCTGTCCCTGGTATAACATGTTGTCTTGCCTTTTTTCCTCTGGTGCAAAGTACAGTAATGGCCTCTAGTTTTAAGCAAAATAGTACCAGGCTTTGCACAATACATTTTTTCACACCAGTACACTTTTAATTCTTCAGCCTGAGTGAGGGGAACTGTCAGTATCTACTAAGTACAGCCTTGCATTAAAATGCCACATAAGGTGAATTATCCATTCAGATTACAGCTGAGATTTTTGGATTTGGTTGCATCTTGGTCTTCAACTAGAATATTGGGAAAAAAAGATCCAATTTTTCATTTTTGGATTTTGTTAGGAGGGATTTTTTACTTGATTTTTTTTTTTTTGGTTTGTTTGGATTTTGCTTGTTTTTCTTGAGAGTTTATGGTTGGTTTTGGGAGTGTTTTGTGGTTTGGTTTGGTTTTATCTGTCCCTGTAAACAGAAAAAGTAAACAGCACTGGATAAAAATAGATTTGTTGAGTTCAAATATCCATCTTTCTTACCTTTTTTTTCCTCTTCTACCTTCCTTCCCTGAAGTGTGAAAAAACCATCTTAACTTCTGTTATTGCTTGAAAAAGGATAAATAAGATATTTTTCTGTTATGAGANTCTTTCTTACCTTTTTTTTCCTCTTCTACCTTCCTTCCCTGAAGTGTGAAGAAACCATCTTAACTTCCGTTATTGCTTGAAAAAGGATAAGATATTTTTCTGTTATGAGTGGTTTTTATAGAACAAAAATCAAGTTCTAATTCTATTGAGCTGCATAACTGTTGCAGTTAAACTGTATTACTTTGAGCATATGACATATCAATTCATTGGCTTTCTATACAATTAGACTGCAATAAATCAGAGTAATTTGCTGCCATATTACATGTAGGCACTTATATGAGATCTTGTTATCATCAATCTGCCACAAAAGGTTTTGTATCTTTGTGCACACAAATATTAAAAAAAATTATATGGAAATAATTTGTCTAATTTTAAATTCTGACACACCTGAGGTTTTTGCACAAACCTTAAAAGGGTTTATGTTGTTAGAGATAGCTGTTCAATAATCCCAACAAGTAAGAGACAAGCATTAAACAGAGTAGCAATGATACATTAATACTGAATGTTCTCCACAGAAAACCAAAAAAAGCACCTCAAAATAAAAACCTCCAAACCAGCAAATGCAAAGCAGATAGTGAAGTAAAACAAATCAGACCAGAAACTCCTCAGGTGTGATGGAGAAACTGACTCCAGCCATCATCAGATAAAGTGCTAACTCTGAACATCTTTATTAAATAAGGCAACAAAGAAGATAAATACACACCACAATATGCCAAAAAAAAAAAAAAAAAAAGGGGGAAAAGGAGATATTCTGGAGCTGTGAGATGGGTGGTAAATTTGGAATGTATGATGCTATCAAAGGCACTCTGTATTGACTGAGCACTGCTTCAAGTGAATGGAAAAGGGCTCTCAGCAGCTGAGGGAGCTGAGCTAGTTCAGTGCTCAGAGACTTTGAGAAGTTCTCTCTGTACCATGCAAACCTGCAAACCCCAGCAGCTTTCAAACTTGCAACACCCTGATCACACAAACCTGCACTATCCACAGCACTGGGGCCTCACTACTGCTGCGGTTTGCAGCAACACTTGTGTTTTTAGTGGGATACCTGCCAAAGGATCCCTTTTGTCTCTGGATAGCCACATAAATGCAAAACTGTTTGAAAACCCAGCAGCCTATGTAACCTCAGGACTGCAAACAGGGGAAATGGTTCAAAACTGAAGGATCATGCCATTCCCCAGGCCAAAATGAGGGCATATAGTAATGGTTTGAGGCATGATACTTGGCTTCAGATTGTAATATGAGAAAATAGCTATAAACACTCACTCCCTAATGGGGAGAACCCCCTCTCCAGGATTTTTTTTTGTTTTGCCCCAGCTGCAAAAACACAGGGTTGTTTTTAATCTAAAATAAAACTTTTTCACTGGAATGGGCTGTTTTGCGTCATGTAGTTTACTTTGCAGTATCCAAGGAGGTTAAAAATGGGGGGAAAAAGCACCACCTTTTGGAAACACACAAGACATTTAAACCACATAAAAACACCCCTCTGTAGAAAATAAGTCATAGCTGTCCACAAATGCACTGCTTAAAGAAAGAGATGCAAAGTCTCAGGAGTTACACTACCTGCTGCACAGCACTGCTAATTCAGTTAAGTTTACATGAAGAAAAAACATTACACAGGCACTTGCCTTAAATTCCTTGACCCTCTGACCATGTCTAAAAAGAGTTCACTGCTCTTAAGTCCATGATTCAGCAGAGAAGCACGATCTTCTGGAGCACAATAACATACACAGCCAGAAAGCTCCTGCTCCTCTGTGAACTTTTCCTTAATGGACTTCATGGAATAGAATTTGCCAAGTCTGGAGATGTCACTGAAGCTCAGATACACCAAAGATTTATAGGCAGAGATTCTGGCATGATTCACTGTTTGCCTCTGAACTAAGATATAGAAGGCACATTTCTGGACAGGAATGTGAAATGGTACCAGTAAGGTGGTGCTGAAGGAGAGCAAACAGAGGAGAAAAGGAATTTTCATATGCAATTTTTAGGATGACAAGCTGGAAAAGGACAGGAAGAAAAAGAATAAAAGACAAAGAGAAATAAAACTAGATCCAGCAAATGGTGAAAGAGACAACAATAATTAAAGTTAAGGAAAGAATGAAAAGAAACAAAGAATTGCTACACATAGCATGACTATGGACACCTCTTAGTACATCCTCTGCCAGGAAGAGAAATGAAGGGAGGAGCAGCAGCTTACATTTTGCCACTCTGGTGTTAAAATCGACACCTAATGCAAACAAGGAATTATTCATGCAGATTTTGGTCTTACAAATACTAGCGAAGGTTCATAATTTTATAAATAAAAAAGTAGTAAGCGATAGGGTACACAGTAGAAAAAGCAGAGTGATTTCTGTGCTCCTCTGGGAAAGCCTCTCAGTGCTGAGGACAAGAGAAGAAATCACCAGACTGTAAATGGATGTGCCAGTTCCAAACAGGAAAGGTTTTCAGAGTCATGGACCTTTACAGTGCCTCCTAGGAAGAGAAGCTGAGGTTACACTTCCTTATCAAGCAGAAGAGGTACTACTCTCCTCACTGAACTAATACATTACTTCTGAGCACGTCCAGATCTTGCTTCAAATCTACCACATCCTTCTTACCAAACAGCTCCAAATCCATCACAAGTTGCCACTGAAGAGTTAAACCACAAGGGAAGTTTGTTGGTAGAACCCAGAAGACAGAAAAGAAGAAGAGAGTGACAAACTGAACTTTCCATTCACAAGAACCAGTCAACATGTTTCTATAAATGACTAATCAGACAGGAGTGAAAAAATACTTCTGGTGAAATGGATCAAGATAATCATACAAGGTTATGAGACTGAAGTATTGCAAGGGGAAAAAAACCCCAAAACACCAAACCATCAAATCAAACAAAACAAAACACAACGACAATAACATGTATGAACACTATCTGCAAGGGCATGGGGAGTTAAAACCACTTTTGTTAATACAGCTTGTTCAGTATTTAATGATTTAAGCCTGTAAAGCTCTTTATAAAAAGGTAAGCATGGATGACTGATTGCTCTCCCTATGACACTACTCCTTTCTCCATCAATGCTTTGCCTAAACCTTGACTATACAAAATGAGGTATTTTTTTTCTCCCACTCTCTCCTCTTGAACAGGTAATTATATAGACATGGTCTTCAAAAGTCCTACAAAACATCTATTCAGTGTGTTTAAATCACTAAACACTCACAATTACAATTGCCACGGGAAAAAAAAAAATCTTTTCCCTAGTCATTCTTATTACTTTTAATTCTCCAAGTATTTCTTCATATGGAGAAAGATACAAATGGGAACTATCTCTGTACTTTTTATTATCTGCTGTTGTAACAAGTGCTGTGAGGATGTAAATTAAAGACTTTATAATGCCTCCTGTCCCTGACCAAGGTCATTAACCCAGCAGAACACACATTATCTTGTGTGTCTCAGAACTCTATTTTGTGAAGTTTAAACTAAAACCCTTAAAATATCCTTGAGCAGAGCTGCCTTTGACATCTTAATGCAATCTCTACTGTTAAGCCTCCTAGCTGATTTCCTATGTAATAGGTGCAAGATTTTTATGCAATTCCAAGCTTGTTTCCTACAATATATAAATGACAGCATATCTCAAGTGCTATGTCTGCTCTGTGTAAGCCACAAAGTGTTTTTCAAGTAATCATGGAATCTAAAGTGGGTTGCTTACCATGACTAATGTATTCCAGAGATAGGAGTGCTTTTGTATATATAACATTATGATTTTCCCTTTGATCTCAGCTATCACATTCAGAAGTGTCCTAATCTTGGAGTTTTATAGCTCCTCTTGAAAGTTTATCAAACAAAGCTTTCATGGAACATACACATATTCTTGCATACACTACATATTCTGATTTCTTCCTTTTGGTAATCAGGAGTCTCCTCCTCCTCCCCATGATATTTTTGATCAAAGGTCACATCTCTAAACGTGCTTCAGACAGTCCATCTTAAAAACAGTCACTGTCTCCTTACACTGCTGTGAATTTTGGAGTTTATTTAAGGTAATTAGCCAACAGGAACAGAAAAAAAAGCATACCCAAAAATATTACATGTACTGCAATAAATTATGTGCCTCTACACAAAACAAGACACTTGCAACACTTCCAAAATTAAATCAGCTCCAACAAAAGGAGATAAATGGTTTTTAATGAACAAAGTCAACGTCAAAAACACGGTAAATTCAGAGTGGCAGAATCCACATTTCAAACTTTTCTCTCTACTTCTTTCTTTAATGATAATGAGTTGATTGACATCCTCCCCAGAGGGGCAGACTTCTGAGCACTGATAATATCACAGACAGCTGAGCAGATTCTTTCACTAACTATTTGAAATTGCTGGGTATTGTAAGGTATTCCTCTGCTAGTGCTGACAGTAATGAATACCTAGTTTGGCACAGCTTCAGCCACATGGGGGAATCACATTTTACTGCCTTCAATTTTCAGCTGGTAATCTCATACACCAGCATATTTAATACCCCTCTGATTTATACCAGAACACCCACTAATATCTTCTCAAGCACACATTTTCAAATCCTTGCACTTGAGGACTTCACAGGTGGGGGGTAAATTGCAAGGATTTGCCTTCTAAGGGTTTATCAGAAGTGCTGTTACCCCCTACCTGTGTGTCTCTCTGTCCCTGCCATATTATAGACCTAGAATTACAGGATCCACCATAAATCTTAATTTTCTGGGCTTCCTCATGGGAACAGATCTTGCATCTGGAATTGAACACACAGCTCTCCCTGCAAGAAATGAACATCTTTTCCTTCCCACCACCACCCTCTGTGTGTGTCCCCAGAGAAACAAAACTATTAAAGCTCACAATATCTAGGTGTTTAGCCACTCTGAAGTATTCACTGCTGTTACCAATGAGCTGCCAAGCCAGGGCTGGTGACTTTCAGTGGCACAAAAACCATTCTGTAATGTCCCCAGAACTTTAGGCATTCCTTTGTCACAAACAACTATGATGATGGGCTCCAGGATCTAGCTGACACTTTCATCTCCTGTCAAATCACCTTCAAAGAAGTCATGGGGTTTTATCCATTTCTCCAGATCTGTTTTGACAGCACTAATGGCTGATTGTTGCTCTAACTATCCAGATAACATGTCATAACTTTGTTAGAACATCTGTTATTAATTTACATTGGTAAACAGCCAGCAGGAGCTGCTTTGCTTTTGTTTTTGTTTTTTTTTTCCCCAGCAGTTCTTGCTGTGTGGATGCTTCAGAGAAATGATGCAAACACTGTTCACCTGGTGCATATTTAGGCCCTTTTCAGTGACTGAGCTGAGACTATGTAAGGCATCTTACAGGAGAGGACAGCTCTGCTCCTTTAATTGCAGTCAACACGTGAAACACACTGTCTGTGGAAGCAGATGGGTTCTGACAATACTTTTTCAAATCTTGCTGAAATGCCACGCTAGTCAACACGAGTGAGGTTGTGATCATTCAGCTACCAGAACAATCTGACTTGTTCAACTCTCTCTTTTGAGCATAAACTCCTGATCTGATGTTAGCTGGGTTTGAAATAATTTTTTATTGTCACTCAAGACACCATGGCCCTAGAAGCTATGAAAGATACATCAGAAACTTCTGATGTGCTTTTGGCCTTTGATTTCTACCCAGGCTTATAAAAACATTTGCAAATGGTTCCTCTTGGGAATGCAACACTCAGACTGAATTTTATATAGAAGCATCTAAATGCTTTCTTTCCGCAACTGAACAGAGAAGAAAAACAACCAAGAGTTTGTCCTCTTTGGGATCAACTTCACAGTTCAGCCCTAAGTTCTGGTACCCTGCTTGTCCAAACTGAACACAAATCAATTCAATTCTAGGTTTTTGAAGTCAACCAGCCAGTTTCCACCCAAACAAAACTGAGTTGTTTCAAATATTTTACTCCACGGACAGTTAGCTACATTTCATTGTGAGTAAGACTGTGCTGCCTGTGGTTCTCCTCACTGTGTGTAGTCCTCCAATACTATATTCACTACATCCTAAAATCTGCCTTTCCTGCTGTGTTCCAAAGCATGCAATGCAGACCTTTGGCTCTCACGCTAGAAAAACACCAAACAATCTTCATTTATAGTCTTTAACAGTATTTCAGATATTCTGAATTAGACAAGAAGCCACACACATACAAATAACCTTGTATAGGGTGCTACTGTGGGACCCAGGGGAGGTCTGGATCAACTTCTAAGCAGTGCAGAGACACTTGATTTTCCAGAGCAATTCCACATTTTTCTCTTCAGAGACATCATTACTGCACTGCTGGCTTTTGAACTCATGTTGCCATAGCAAACACTGTGCATTGTCTCGTTATTATTTATGCTTTGAAGGCTTCTGTAGGCAATTATCTCAAAAGGGAGGTATTTGCATTCTTGAGATTGAAACAATGCTGTGGATCTTGGAATTCAAAACCCAGTGTGTGTCAGCTAAATCAGTACCTGCCTTTGACCACTGCAGGGTTATGAAGCTTGCCTGGGATGCTGTTGTTGGCAAGATACTGGAGGGTCATTTCTACATGAGAGAGATGATGGGAGCTGGAGCCTCACAGGCCAGTTTTGACAAAGAACATGGCAAGGAGCTTTTGTCACTTCTGAGTGACAGCAGGAAACCTTAGGGTAAGGAAATTATTTAGTAAAAATCCTAAAAACACAAGACAAAGGTATCCAGTTCAGAGTGTGCACGAGTCAACCCTCCTCAGCTCAGCAAGAATCAATGAATTTAACAGGAAGTTAAGTACCTAATCAAGTGCATTATCATCTGCTGAATAAGCTGTGAGCAGTGAAAAGTTTATCTGAAGCTCATAAAGCTGTACATATTTTAATGGCAGCCAACAAAAAGGGGGAAAGGGGGCTGTGCTGCAGGCTTCCCTAAGTTTCTAACTTGTGCTCCTCTAGAAAATGACCGCATTACCTTGCAGAGCCTCAGGACCTGCCAATTCTTTGTAACTGAATCATGGAAATGTCTAAACATCAAGTATTTTCACCATCAGTGTGTTCCTCTCCCCCAAATAGCTCTAATACTAATAATTCTTCCAGTAACTCAATATATACTCTGAGTACCACAGAACAAGTAAACTGGTCTCCATATATGAATGAGGACATAAACTTCACCTGTGTTTTGTTCCTGTAAATTGTGCCATATTGAGCAGGAAAAAACAACCAAACAAAGTTGGATCGTAGTGCTTAAGTACTATTTTCCAGAGCCAGACAATACCTTAGAGATGAACATAAGATTGGAAAGCAACATCTTTTTTCCCAATTCAGTGTTTTTGAAGGTGGTGTGACCCTGACATCAGATACCACCAGTGTGTCGTAGTCGAGGCAGCCACTGCAGTCAGAGTGCCTCATTAAAAACCTCAGAGGGCTTCAAGCATCAGCACCATGTTATCTAGAAGTCTTTCATACCTTTTCTATGTAGCAATCCTATGGGGAGCTCCTCACATCTCTGGCTCTTTCCTCCTTCTCTCTTCCTTCTGCAGTTCTAGCTGGCTCCTTCCTGTCCCAGGCATGACCTCCTGTCCCTTCCTCCTCACAGCAGGGCCAGCAGACTCCAAGTGACACTCACCCAGCTCAATCACTCTTTTATCACCCCCAGAGCTGGGAGGCCAGGGCTGTACCCACTCTTTGGTAATTACCACAGTTGTAATTAACACAGCTGCAATGTATTGAGGGAGGATTGCCTTTAGCACTGTCTCTGTCTTACCACACCAGTAAATTCTCCAAGAAGTAAAAATGAAATCCTATCAGCCTGAGTTTACATCATATATCACAGCAAAATCCTTTAGATGCCCTTCATTCTTTTTTTGGCTCATTTCCAAATTTTACTGGGGTGATTTTTCTGCATAAATTGAAGTACAAACCCTATTTTTCACGACTGGATGTAGTTTCGGAGATATTGTGAGGTTAAAGAACATCTTACATTTTATCTTAAGTTGTCCAGGTGATGATCCTGGCTCTTTCTGGATGGATATTTGCTACACAGCTTTACAAGTGACCCATGAGCATTTGTGTGTCTATCAGGATGTGACATGGTCAAATGCAATTGCATTGACAGCTACTTACAAATACTTTTTTTTTTTGTCTAAGAATGGATATATAAATGCCTGGGAGATGCATTAGCTTCATATTTATTAAAATAATCTAAACTTTTGAAGAAGTCTAGTGGGGGACAAAAAAAAGCTCCCACTTACCATCACCTATCAGATTTCTGCACAACTGAGAGTTAGATTTATTTTATTATTGTATATAATTTCTTGTTAATATTGCAATTTTAAATAAAGATATCCTTGCAGTAGAAACACAGTTGCTGGGATTTTTCAAGTCCTGGAAAGGCTTTGATGGCACTGTGATTACTTGAGTAGCCATAGAAAAAATGGACAAATTGAAGGCTGGTAGGCAACAGGAATAATCAAAGATGAACAAAATAAATAACTCCTTAGCACTGACAGATTATTTGTTGGCAAAAGAGAAAGCAGGGATATGGGGGGAAAATACAATTTTAACAGGAGGTTAGTTGAGTGCACTGCAGCAAGGAATTTGAGTGCAATGCAAAATTGCATATTGTTTCCCTTGGCTTCCACATGCTTTCCTGCCATGCTAATGAGGAAAATGTCTTTAAAAGATCAACAGAGAAATATGAGTTTGTACCAGAGAATTAGATTTGGACTCAAGGTCACAAAATTTAGGTCACACAGTCCAGTGCACAGAGCAGTGCTGATAAATTCTGATGGAGGTGGTAATCAGTTAGGATGGAAGGAAAATAAAGAATTAAGGAAAACAACAGTTTTCACATAGCTGTAGAGCACTAAACAATTTCTATACTCGGCTGCAATACAAATAGCTTGAAAGAAAAGGCAACCTGTAGTGTGATAGCCATTTAGCCAAATGCTCTGGAAGCTGAAGGGCAATGCTCAGATCCTTTCTGTTTTAATAAATAACCCTGGTATGAAACCTAGGACGAAGAAGATAACCAGATGAAATCCATATAGCCTAAAACAAAGAGCTCAGATATAAATCAAGCCATCACATTGCAGACTGTAGAGTTTTCAGAATTTAGAGGGTGCTATTTTCCAGTATCATGCCATAGTCAAAGTAAGGCTGCCAATTACCAGAAAATACATCTGAATTAAAATCCTGGGTGGAATCTAATACAACCTATGTCCTTCTAATATTTTCCTTCCTTGTATGAGTCTTCCTCTGCCTCCTAGTCTTACAGCCTGGGCCACACAAACTTAAACACAAGGTGTAATAGGGGTATGATTCAGCATTGTCTAAAGCTGATGAAATTCTTTTCTGCAAATAAGGATTCTGTGAAAGAGTAGGGCCTCAACCAAAACAAATATAAAATCAACCATGTCATTTTCAGAATGAAATAACTATGTATTCAAGTAATCCTAGTCTTTTAAGGTAATTCTTGCTAAAAACCCTAAAGAATAATTGTTCATGTTAACAAAAAAGGTGTCAGTGTGAAACTACATTTTTCCTCTTTAAGTCATGTAATGTAAGAAACTGTTGAGTGTTCACCATTGGCCTGCTGGCAGTGCATGGAAGCAGAGAGGCAGAAGGAGCAGCATATTTGTGAAATCCTGAAGTGATGTGATTAGAAATCTCAGCATTTTGATAGGGCTTAGTAAGACAAACCACAAATGTCCTCAATCTGAGACCAGGACCTTGCTCATTTTAGGACTGGGTAATGCGTTGCTTAAATTTTCCTTCTGGCCAAAACAAGTGGAATTAGCAGGTTGTATTAAATGTATCTTTGAAATTCCTTTTTCCCTAAAAATATCAATCAATTTTTTTTATTTAATGGGCTTGGATGGAATTGCTCACTTTTTCCAGGACCTGTTTTGTTGATACAAAACAGTAGCTTATTTCAAAATCAACACCATTTGGTGTCTATCCCTATTTTCATCAATATCTAAGTCCCCCAAGGGTTGAATAACTCCTGTAGTCTTTCCCAATCCTTCACAATCCTCTGGGAACCCTTTTCAAAATCCTATTTACAACTGCTTCGCTCAGAGGAAAAACTCTGTGTAGTTTGTTTCTGATTTTATCTCACCGTGACCCTTCCCATTTCCATGTGAGGTTGGCATCTTCTCTGAACACCCAAGGGTCTCTTACTGTGCCAGTGACTAAGAGAGTCAGTTTGTCTTATAAGAACTCAGCCAGCACCATGAAATCCTCTTCCCCCAGACATCTACATATTCCACTACCACTTCCTCTCACAAAACTAAGGCTTGAACCAGGCCTGGCTGGTCCTCAGCCTCCAGTATTCCCAGAATGGACATGCCTTTTTGTAGACATAATTTGGTAAACATGCCACCAGATCAAGCTGACAAAAATCCCCATAATAATAATAATAATTTAAAAATTATATTACTGTTCCCATATAAAAATACCCTGAAGTGACTTAAATATAGGACACTCCTAGAGCCTGGTAACTGGGAAACAGAGGACAAAAGTTTAAAGGTGTGGTGTGACAGGCAGTCAGCACTGGCCAGAGATACAGCCAGACTGCTGCCTTATTCTGCCTTGTTCCTTGCTCAGGGAGTAGTTTCTGACAGCAGCAGTGCTGTGACTCACTGCAGAAGGTGCTATTTATCATAACTGTGTGTAGGAGACTGAGGATCCAGTTTGAATAAAAAGTCTGATTTGCATCTTTAATGCATGATAGTTTATATTTTAAGTTATTAATGAGTATGCTGATCTGAAGAAAGAAATTTGCTAAATATTTAATGTTAAACAAGCTTTGGTTAAACAAACTGGAACAGGAGAAATTTCTGAAGTTGCAATCGCAGCATTTTCAAGCCATGAGTTTATCAATATTCAAAAACTTATAGGAGATGTGTGGGAATCTAAAGCCACATAATAATCTTATATTTTTTCTAACACCTTTAAACCAAAAGGATGTCAAAGTGTTTAACAAACTGCAGGCAAGGATCATTTCACCTACAATTAAAATACAGACATGGCTGCAACGAGTTTTGGAAGTGGTTCACCAGCACAGGGGATCACTGCACAACAATACAGGAGAAGAATAAAGTCTGCTGCAACTTCAGAGACTCAGTATCAGTAGGGAATTAATCCTCAGGGTTTCTGAATTCATACCAGCATGTCTGCAAAGTTAGGTCCCCACACAATTAAAGAAAATAAAATCCATAATAAATGAAGCAGCTTGAAAGCAACTAATCAAATACACAGAATATTGTGGCTAGCCTGTGAGTATATTTTGAGAAGCAGGATTAGACTGAGCTCAATATTTATTGATATACAGCTTTTTCTCTCAGCTGAGAGACAGCATCTTGTAACAGACACATTCTGTGGTTCTGGTCATGGTGTAGAGTAAATAATAATCCCTCAAAACAATTATGCTTATGAATCATCAACAGCTGGTCTCTCATCCTTTTTTCCCCACCAAAAAAA
>VXBB01025292.1:87691-131083 GCA_013399915.1 Illadopsis cleaveri | reverse complement strand
AAAAAAAAAAAGGCAGCAACAACAAAAAAGCCCTGCTTCTTTAGATCACAAGTCCTGATGGAACAATGTCCCTTGGATAACAGTGCATGAACAGTGCATTGCTCAGTGGCCCTGTGGCCCTGAAGTGCTGGAGCACAGTCCTCACAGTCAGCTGGAAAACAGGGGAGAGAAAGGGCAAAGCCAGGATGAATATTCACAAACCACGGCTCAGAATGAATTCCGCTGGATTTGGCTCAGTATCTAACTTGGTTTGTCCTTTTGCTGTTTGAGGTATTTTTGATCTTCACTGATTGACACTACAGCTCTGTCTTTAGGGCTATGTGGGTTCCTGTTTAAAACCACAAAAAACAAACCAACAGCAGGGATGAAGTAAAAAGCACCCACTTCCTCAATCCTTGCCTCAAGGAACCCTGATGGGAAACTAAGTGGAAGGCAGTCCATCATAACACACCCCCAATCCAGTTTTGATTTTGGCCAGCCTATTTTTAACCTCATTTAAAATAGATTCGAGCAGAGCTATCCCTGCGTCTCAGCACTGCAATGGGACCAGTTTACACATTTCAGTGACACTCAAATTGAGAAATTCTGGTGCAGTCCCCTGGGCACAGAGCACACCCTCAGACTTCTGAGAGACCAGTCCTCACCGGGTTGTAATGTCAGGTTACTGTTTTCTCAAGGTCTTTCCCTAGAATCCTGAATATTTTGCTTTGTGGTACACCCTGTGTCACCTGCTGCAGGGGAACAAAGTCCATGCTCCTCTCTCAGCCCAGCTCCCCAAGTGCTGCCTTTGTGGCACTCCCAGGAGAGCTAGATTGGTGAGAAATCAGTCTCTTCAGGCTGAATTTCACATATAACTGCTCTAAACAAAACATTTCTGCATTAAAGGCAGCCCTAACAGAAATCTGTCCATCTGCACACAGACACCTTCTGATTCCCAGCTCCTGGCAGCAAAATGCAGATAACAGGGAAGCCCCACACTGAAATTCTGTGAAGTTAACTGTGGCAGGGAATAGGGATTGCTCAGACACCACAGCAGTGATATAGAAGCATATAGGTATATATAGAGAAATCTACAGGGCTGTTCTTTCTTCCTAGCTGTTCACCTTCCTGTTCCAATTGGTAATGCTCAGAAAAGTATAATCCATGAGAAAGGCAGAGAAAGTGGCCACAAAACTGGAAATAGGCAGCCCCCATCCTGCCCTCAGGTTTGTGATTTGATGATGAATTGGCACTTTGGGCTGCCACCTGAAGATGAGTCAGTGCTGTTCCTTAAACATGACCTCGTAGGAAGCCAGAGTGAAGCATCCTGATGCAGTTTATAATTCAGACAAGTCAGATAAGAGTGAATCAGCCTTTTACTCTGCCCTGCTGGGAAAGGACAAAACAAAAAAAAAAAAACAACCTACCAAGCAGTCAAAATGGAAAATTCCTTTCCAGCTGCACACACGACTTTAGTTTTGGCCTTTTTACAAGAAAGAAGGGCCATGTTGAAGTGCATAATTCCATGTGTTGTTTCCAGGTGGCAAAGGCCAGGTCCTTCCTTGTGTGGAGCTTTCTCAAGTCTGTGTGTGTGTGTGCATCCACGTGTGCACAAATCAGCATTTCCAGGTGCTGGAGTGGCATTCATTATTCAAACTCCCAAAGGAGACAAGTAAATTAAAGAGTCCACTTAGCCAGCCACCACTGGAATTTCACTGGAGGGCTTCTTTCTCATGAAATTAAGGCCTCTGATGCTGACAGATACTGGCTGGGCTGTTGGTAGGATTTTTACAGCTTTTAATTAGTCAGGTTGTTTTATAAGAACTACTTTATATCAGTCGCCTTCAATGATTCTGTAGATTGAATATTAAAATTAAAAATTAATAAGTAAGACAATCAGACCTGAAAAGACCAACATATTTCCAATTGTTATCTCAATAGATTTCTGGCTGTAGTTTTGAAATTCACTACCCAACGGAACAGGCTGATCACTAACAGGTTCTCTTCTCCCAGCTGAAAGTGTGTGACTTCAAAAAGTGCTTACTGACGTTGGAACTTGATCTTTCAGCAGCATTTTTTCAGCATGTCAGTGATATGGTACAATTAGTTCCTCATCAAAAAGAAATACTGCATCTCAGACTTCCAATTTTGCTATTGCGAGGGTTTGATTTAACAGCCTGAATACCCAAACACTGCCAGGCAGCTGGGAGGGAATAGGATGCATTGAGATCTATCCTTTTTATTAAAAGCATATTATACCTTAAGGGAAGCCTGTTTTTCTATAGGGACTGCTCCACAATTTAATTACAGCAGACTATCCTCTCATTTTATGAGATTCATCGGAGCTCAGGAACCACACTGTGATTTGTATCAGCATATCCTGCCCTGTCACAGTGGAATGGGTAGCTGTGCTCTGCTCAGAAAAATAGTATGGTTGGCAAAATTTCTCTGGACAAACTGCAGAAATGACAGTGCACTGTTGCCTCCACAAGGGAACATACATCATCCCACTAACAAACTATTACCCACTAGAAACATCTCAGAAACATGTGCTGGCTGAGGGAATACAGCACCTCACTATATCTTTTTTTTTTTTTCCCCCTATACAAGTCAGGCAACAGCTTTAAATCTCCAAAGTTTTTTGGGGGGTTTTCCGGGGGGACTGTATTTTATAGAAACAGAAATGCTGAAGACACTCTTAGGAGAAAAAACTGCATTTTGTATATTCAATATATTTCTTGTTTTTAAATTTCTTCAAAGCTTTTAGTTGCATAACACAATATTCTCATTTTCACACAGACATGCACAAAGAGGGTTTAAATATTGCTGGATAAACCAACACTTAGGAAATCAAACCACTGCAGTCCTCAACTAAGGACAGAAAATAGACAATTTAATCTCAGAAGTGCAGCAAAATCTGGATCAAAGTTTGGCATTGCAGAAAATGTGCTTCTACTCATCATGGCATCCCCATCTTATGAAAGGGAACTGACTACATACTTATGTAAGTCTCAAGCTCATTAAGTAGAGCAAGGAAAAAGGGACTGGCTGAAAGTGGTAAGAAAGATTTTGTTAGTGACATGCTATTTCAAACAGTTGCTAACTAAAAAAAAAAAAGTCATTCTTCTTTTACTACTGGGCAACACTTTCACCAAGACAGAAAAACTTCTACAAATGTAAACTGAGGGAACTCAGTCAAGACTGACAATCTTGGGAATTTGGTTGTCTCATGAAGTCCTGATAGTTCTGTTCCTTTTGGATGGTTTTGTTTTTATTCCTCCAAGTAGTCCTCAGTGCCAGCATTATCAGAATGTATGAATATGTCAGCTACCTTCTCTTCTCTTTAAAACAAATCTCCAGCCTACACGTTTTTGAGAACAAAACTAAAACACGATTATCATGCAAACTAACAGCACAGAAATAAAGAGCAAAGAGAAAAATAAAACAAACCTTGAAGTATTATTTTTAAGGTATCACTCATGCTTTATGATATCCTCCACATTTGTTAATGCTTGGGGTGTGTAAAATTGCTCATTTATTATCTGCCTCATCCTATTGTCAGCTGTTTTTACTGTCAAGTCTTCATCTGGCAGTCATG
Organism: Illadopsis cleaveri; assembly: GCA_013399915.1. NCBI lineage: Eukaryota > Metazoa > Chordata > Aves > Passeriformes > Timaliidae > Illadopsis > Illadopsis cleaveri. The sequence goes on along the minus strand of VXBB01025292.1, from coordinate 127,506 downwards.
TGCCAAGGAAGGATCATTTGTCCTTGTTCAAGCATATCACAGCTGACAGATGCTGCTGCCTTCCCTGCAACAGTACACAAGGAAATGCTCTCCCATCCTTGCTTTCCCCAAATCATGCAGCAGGCTTGCAGGAAGGACTGCCTCTGTGCATGCCTTCCTCCTCCATACTGAGCACCTCAGACAGCATTTTAAGGAGGAACCAAAAGGAAGAAGGGTGTGTGTGAGCTCCTCAGGAGCTGGGCTTCTGAAAGAAGAGAGGATGCAGGACGTTCCTCTATGGGTAGTGGACAAGTAAACAAGTGCAGAATATCCACAGGGGGCTGAGGGAAAACCCTGCTTATCCAGCCCCCCAGGTCCATGGAGAATGCATGAAGGGCATAAACAATCCCAGTGTCCTTTGGCAATGGGGTGGATGGAAGAATTATCAAGCTCAGAGGTTGTGACTGCCCTGACATGGACAACATTTCAGGCTAACATTACTTTCACAGATGTTTACTTTCCCCAGAGGACACAGAAAATGCCCAAAGGCAATCTGACAAATTTTTAAAGGGATCATAAAGAAGACGACTAATTCCTGCAAGAAGTTCCCACTTTCTTGCAGTGATAGCACCACTTCTCTGTATTTTTCCATGAAGGCTATCTGATCGGGAATCAGGTCTCCAAACAATTAAACTGACAGAGGGAAAAATGATGGGGAAATTGCACACATAAAGAAAGGGAAACCTTGTATCTGAGCAGCTGTGTTGGCAGCATAGGTGTTGAGCCACAGGCTACTCTCAGTGAGGCCCATGACATGGGATTTCTCTGGGCAAAGACCATGAAATGATTTATAATTTAAATTTGCATCATTAAAAAGCATCTCTGTCTCTTTTCCAAGACAGTTGTGTCTGTCAGTCATCTTCTTGATTTTACACAGCCCTGGCCTAGTTGGAGGCCAAGTTAGTAAAAAATAATCTTCGTTGTTGTTGTAGTTATTGAACTGATGCTATCCAAAGGACTCTATGATTTATAGCACATGTCTCTAGGGAGGCTTTAGTCCATTTTTTTTTTTTTTCACCTCTTGATATATGTTTAAATTTGCCACTCAGTGAGATTCCATTTCTCTCCCTGTGTGAGTGCAGATTCTTAGGCTACTCTACCATTCACCTTACTCTCAAGTGAAGCTTGACTTTAGGCTGTGGTACATCTTTGTCTCCTGTTTGGAATTTTCCAAGATCATTCTCACAATCACCACTTTGGCCACAACACTTCAACCTGGCAACACTTACATAAAAACTGCATGGCTGGTTATACAACATTCTGTGCTTTCTGAAGCTCTGGAGGCAATATTTGAATGCTCCTGGAAGTTATTGTGCCTTTTTGCCCTTTGCCACTTGCTGTGGTGGGAAGGTCACACACAGCTGTGCTGGGTGTGCAACTGGAAACAGAATGACAGATCGTATTGGAACTGGAAAAGTTAGTCACAGTGCCTGTTACAGCCCCTTGGGTTTTGGGATCCTAATTTATATCTTTGCATGGTACCAGCCAACAGGATGGCTTCTTAAATCTTGCTCAGGATGTGCAGTGCAAGGCTGTCGAGATGTCCAAAGAACCTCAAACACACATTCTGTACGTCCTCAGCCTAGACACAGAAGGAACTGAACCTTTTACAACCAAACCTCAGTCTGCACTTGAGAGCACAGCAGGGCTCCAAGTCAGATCAGGACCTAAAATCACCTTCAGCTTCAACTCTTGCAGGCCTCCCACTTTGTTCAACACACACCAAGTAGAGAGGCACTGGGTTTATACTTAAAAAAAAAACAACCCACAAACAAAAAGGATTAAATTCTCCAGGAGCATTGCAATCTGAGGAGGAGAGGAACACGTGCAGAAGCTCAGAGAGAGTTGTTGTCTCTCACAGACACAGGCAGATAAGAGTTAGGGGCCTCCTGAGCTCCTCTGGGCACAGCAAGGAGGCTGCCCAGAGAACTGGTGATTAACAGCATTTTACCCTGCAAGAGGCAGCCCCTCCTGGCTCCAGGATTCTGATGAGTTCCTGTACCTGGGGAGCTGTTGCCTTTCCTGATAGAAGCTGGCATGTGCTGCTGTGCAAGGTTGATGGTAATTATGCCCTCTCCCCTTGGCCTTGACTGGAAGCACAGATATTTGGCAATGGAGTACACCCTGATACAGGTCTACATGGACATGGAATATTCACACTCACTAAAGTGAAGCATTTACTTCCAGGCAGTGGCTCCTCTGATCCACTTTCTGTCACTTAGAATGAGTCAAATAACTTCTTATACTGACATTTCTCTCCCCTGATGATAAGTGGGGTCTAGAAAACTAGCGCAGATCTAGCGGAAATCTGCAATTTGATGAGGTGAAACCCTAATCCCCCCAAGCTTCCTACATAGGCAGTAGAAAAAGTCATGCATCTTAAAAGAGTTTCTAAGTTAGGCTTAAACGCTGCCAAGCACAGCTAAATATTTCTATGGGAGGAAATAAGCCAAGCCAAAGGAAAAAAAAAAGTGAAAATAATCTTTTTGGAAGGAAAACAGAAAACATTATTACAGAAATAAGTATTAAAAAAAGAAAAAACCCCTGCAAAACTAACAGAGCACTGTTAATGCTGAGCCTTAGGAAGTTCCTCAGAAAACATTTTTCAAAGAATTCTTGTGCTTTTGCCCTAGCCCTGTATGTTTTAAAGTGTTACTGACTTAAAGACAAGCCCAAGATATCAGCATGAAAAGAAATCTCAGCAGCTCTCGACACATCAACAATTAACCCTGTAAACTATTGGGTTCAGAATTTCAAGATCAATTATCTTGACTAGAAATAACTGATTCTCCCTGAAGATTTGGGTTTTTAATCTATTTTAAGGTACTTGGAAATGCAGTGATACTATGTGAAGCAGGAACCAAAACTTTTACCTCTTTTCTATCATGGAATGCCTAACAAATAGGCTGTACACGACATTCTTTTTTTCTCTGTGGTCTAAGAAAGCTTACAGTATTTTCTGAAAAATTGGAACAGCCTCACCAGGAAGAGTGTAGTGTGATTTTTTTTTTTTCCCCCAGAAGAGCCTGTAATTGACTCTCCTCAAGGAGATGGGAAATACAGAATTGAATTTGTTCAGGCTGAAACAGAATTGAAATTCTTCTACAAAGACAGAAAAGCTCAGAAGGAGGTTTCCCAGATTTCTTTGCTTGGGTATCCCTGGCTGCACCATCACTGGCAGTGCTCACCCCTAGCTCTGTGTAGATGTGCAAAAAGGCAAAGAGGAGACACCTTTGCTGCCTCCTTCTCTTTCTCCTACTTCGCTTTACACTTCCTGCCAGGATATCCCCTCTCCCTCCTATTGCACCCCAGGCTGTGGCCCCAAGCTCACACCACCTCCTGCAGCTCAACCTAATTCCATCCTCCTGGGAGGGATCCCAGGAGCTGGACTTCAGTGATCCCCATGGGTCCTGTCCAACTCAGGATGTTCCACAATTCTGTGATTGTGAGTCACCACAGGAGAAGCCACAGAGAGAAGGGATGCTACAGCCCATAGCAGCAGACAACCAGAAAACAAGGAAAGTGCCACAAGGATACAGCTGCTCTCAGGGGCAGCCTTCCCTCCATAACACAGAGGAGAGACTGGACAATGTGCCTATGGAACAGGGATATTTCAGGCACAAGGGAAGTTCCTGCATCCAGGCAGGTGCTCCCACAGTCCCTGACCAAGCACAGACTAAAAAAAGCTTCTGGATAACGCTTACAGCTCTGAAAAGACAGAAAATATTACAGTAGGAGGCTGAGAATGAAAACCCTACGAAAAACAAGTTTTGGCTTCATCAGTGAGAATCAACCCTCTTATCTGCTCAGTTAAATGAGCCCTGGGAGATCTTCCATCTGTGGGGGTGGGCGAGGACATGGAGAGTGAGGGGCTGGTGAGGGGAGGAAGGTGAATGTTTGCTGTCCTCCACCCCATTCAAACTCGAGGGAATGCTTCCATTTCTGTGTGCCCACAGAAGTTACTGAAGGAAGCAAGCCAGACTGCTCCTCAGCAGGAACTCTCTTTAACAAAGGGCCATCTTTTCCTTACAATGCTTTTGCTTCAGGGTTATTTTAATCTGAAGCTTGACAGAATATAGGAGCTGTTTTGGTTAAAAAAGCCTCAATGGACTAAAAGCATGACAACGGACCTGAGAGAGGCTTTTTGTCTCTTTGCTTCATCTAAAAACTTTTAAGTCTGCTTTTTCACTTCAACATATGTCTTAGACACCAATGTCTGTATCTGAACTATTAATAGTTGATGGGTTTGGGCTGGGTCCAAAACCTATATTACATCTCCTTGCCTAAGGTGAGCAAGAATTCCTCTTCATACCAATTTCTCCACAGCAACAACTTCAACAACCTGATGTTAAGCTCTAATCAATTTAAATTATTAAAACACCAATTTAACAAAACCTAACAGAGTCTATTAAGCATTCTTAGAAAATTCAAGAAGCTGTTCAAAGAGAATGTGGACAAAAGGCTGCTTGGATCATAAAAATGACTTGTTATGCCTAAACACATTGTTTATGTTATCTGACATTGTAGAACTTGCAAAGCAAACCCTAATCTGATCTTAATTCTTCTTTATGTTAGAGTTTTTCCCTCTCTAAAGCGTATGGATGTAAATGGGGTAAGCAACATCTCTCCTTCCCCAAATAATTCTTAAGTTTCATTTCTATCTGAATTACAACATCCATTCGCTACCATGTAAATATATTTCCTCACCTTAACATTCATGAGAGCAGGCAGAAATCACAGGGTGAGCACCCACCCCAAACCATTATAATCCATTGTTTACAAGGAACATTCTGATTTCTGTGCCTTCATTCCCTGTGTGAGCATGGCTGAGTGCCAGCTGAACCACAACCATGCCCAGGACCCAGAGACATGATGTGGGTAAAGCACGTACTGCAGCTGTGATGATATTCAGGAAGGGGCTGGATCATGCTGAGAGTCACTTCTGCCACACAGTAAATCAGCAGAATAAACAAGGATCCTTTATCCTAAACCCCTTAAACCCACTGCTTTCACAGAGAGTAGGGAATGGTTCTTTGGTGGGGTGGGGTGGGGAGGGAAGTCAGTTCATTTAAAAGGCCTGTCTGCATCATTTCTGGAAGTGTTGTTTGCAGCAAAGAATCTGTGCATTACCAGTACAAATCTGCAAAGCTGTTTCCTGCAATCACTGTGTCTTTTTAGACTTTCTGGTCTCTCCACTAATACCTTCAGCAATGCATTCACACTGAGCAGGTGGTTGCTGCTCCTGTGGGTCTGTGAGCAGGCAGGAACAAGGGTGAACACATCCCTGACACCACAGTGAATAAACAAAAGCAGGGGAGCTCTGAATGCAGCAGCTACAGCACACAGAGGGGCTGAAATGTTCCTTATCTGAGTACAGTGCAACCTTTCCAGTGGCTACAGGTGGCTGCTGGCACTGGTGAAGCAGCAGGCAAGAAGGAAACTCTCTGCAGACCAACCACAGCATCGTTAATCACTACAAGACACACTCACAACATCCAGACTGGAGAAGAAAAGACCTTGAAAGACACACTCACAACATCCAGGCTGGAGAAGAAAAGACCTTAACTGGAAAAGATTTTTACATTATGACATTCATAAAGAGTAGGGCTAAATTCGGAGTTGCCATTATTCCATTTGAATGAAATGAGATAGTCTGAGCAAAGCTGGGATGTTGTAAGGCTTATGTACTAATGAGATGCCTAGTCATGAAAGATTCAGTCTAATTTAACTGAAATTAACACTTATTTTGAAACAAAAATGATGCAAAACAAATTGTTGAAAACCCAATTAGACAAATACTTTTGAAATNTTGTAGAACTTGCAAAGCAAACCCCAATCTGATCTTAGTTCTTCTTTATGTTAGAGCTTTCCCCTCTCTAAAGTGTATGGGTGTAAAGGGGTAAGCACCATCTCTCCCAAATAATTCTTAAGGTTCATTTCCATCTGAATTGCAACATCCATTCANAAAAATGATGCAAAACAAATTGTTGAAAACCCAATTAGACAAATACTTTTGAAATGTAGAATACATAAAAATTCGCCCTGGAAGAATCTCAATATTGAGTGAAGCTGCCAAAAAGCCCCCAAAAAACCCAATCAAAACATATCTCAATCTCTGTTTCCACTAAGATTTGAAGAATGATTCATATGTCATCTTCATCAGTGAACTAGGCTGAGGGGACATCTCAGTAGCTCCATTCTTGTAAAACACAAACGTAGGGAATGTTTGAATTAATAATAAAGAGAAATTCTTTTGGGAAGAGAACTCACCTCGCCTTCAGATCTATGTTTTGAAGTTCTCTGTTACACCCAACTTTGAACATTTGAAGAAGTAATGTGGTGTACAGGGATACAGGATTCCTACATTACGATAAGAAATTAAATAGCTACACTTTTAAAATATTATAAGCATCCATGCTAATTATTGGACAAGGGCATAAACACTAGAATCTGCAGAGCACAGAAGGATTAATGGGTAACAATGAGATGCAGCAGAGTATTGAAGAGTGAAATGTAGCTCTTGGTTAAACAATAGTCATCCATTAGTGTATATTTAAAACAGCCAAAAATTCAGAGTAATACCCAGCTAAGTGTGTTGCAGGATGCAGTTTAAACATTTGGGAATCACAGCCATGAAAATAATGAGTCAGTTGAAGATGAGGTCAGAGATTGCCTGTTCATCAACTGTGAACACAATATTACTGTTAAAAGCCCTAATGAAGTCCTTGGAGACAGGAGGAGACGAGTGGTCCCAGCATGGATGAGACAGCTGCTGGAATTCATGCACCCAGCTCCAGTGCATAATTCATGGCAGACACAGGCATGCTAGAGACCTCAAAATGAAGATGTGTGGGTTATGTGACAACCTTTCAAATTAATTGGCTAATGTATCTCAAAAGGATTAATTCTTGAAATTTCTATGAAAACAAGGAAGTAAGGAACGCAATCCTTCTGATGTTCCTGCTGAAAGGCCAAGTCTGGGTCCAAGCTACAACAGCTTACAAGAATTCCTATCTCAGGACCCCATTATTGCACAAATTGTTAAAACACTGAAGTCAAAGGATATGTAGGTGGTCAGAACATGGGATAGAAAGGGGTCTTGACTTCTAGTGCAGACCCTGAAGAAGAAAGTGCCAGTGAAGCTGAATAAACCATTTGCTATCAGAATCTCTCCTCTGCTAAATTAATTAGCTGGCTGGAAATTTACAGATTTCTACTCACACCTCAAAAATTTGCTAGAGAGTTCTGACACGACTAATATATCTGATAGAGATAAAATGTGTTGGAATTATAGGCTATCTTGAACTGCTTTTTAAGGCAAACTAAAAGCTTTCCTTATTCTCTGTTCAGCCAGAAAGTACCTGCTGAAGTGTTAGTGCTTCTCCTTTGTTATTTCACCATGAACAAAAGATTGCTGCCCCAATAGCAATAATAATAGTAACAGTAGTGATAATATTTATAGTCCATTAAGTTTCAGTTCTCAGCATGATGGATACTTTTTAATAATTGCAAAGATATGATTTTACTCCTTGCTATTCTCTACAACAACGCTTGAAGCTTTTTCCTTACCAATTTGCCTTCTCATATTGGATGCACACAGTGTTTGTTCGTTACAAGAGAGCTGCTCATTAGTGCTGAACTGTTGGCAATGATCACTGGAGCATTTGTGTTTTTACCAAAATAAATAATTAGCAACTGGGCGAAAGATATTGGATGTGGAGGAAAATGGAACAAAGAAGGATCAATATGTGAAGTTTTGAGAAGCTCAAATGCTGATGAATGACCTCAGTGGTACAACACCATTAATTGCCTTATAATACAGTTTACACAGATGGGGACTTATTTATTTGTTCATGAAGAGAAGGAGCTTTTTAGGAGGGAGGAGCCCATGAAAAGTCGTGGACAAGTCCCCTTTTAGCATTACGCATGCCATTAATCAGACAGTGCTTATTTCTGTCATAAATATGTATGTCCTGTTTTCAGAGACAACAGCAGTGGCTTGAAATACTGTTTTTAAGATTAGCAAAACAAATCTCTTGGATTCATTTTTCCAGCCAAATATGTGAGATATGAGCTGAAATAGTGCTGAGGAAAACACTGCTATACCCCAATCTATTTTTTTAGACCCATGCTCACAGAATCACAAAACAGTTTGAGTTGGAAGGGACAACAAAGATCATCCAGTTCCAATCCCCCTGCCAGGGCAGGATCACCTTCCTCTAGATAAGGTTGCTCAGGACCCCATCCAACCTGGCCTTGAACACTTCCAGGGATGGAGCAGCCACAACTCCCCTCTGCAACCTGTGCCAGGGCCTCACCACCTTGAGTAAAGGATTTTTTCCCAGCATCTAATCTAAACCTGCCCTCTGTCAGTTTAAAACCATTAAACCCTCCATCTGTCTGTATAAAAGGTCCTTCTCCTTCCATTTTATAAGAGCCCTCTAGGTTGAAGATTATTTTCTAGACATGTAGAAATTCAGTGTTTTTTCCTCGGTTCAAGTCTAGACACTCCAATCTCTTATCCTTCTCTTTGCAACTGATAAGGAACACAGTGTTCTCTAATCACACTCCAATCACCAGTGATCCTCATCCACACCTCACTTAGAGGAAGCTTAGAAGATTATTACTCAATGATTGTGTGTGCAATCTCCACATGAAAAGGAGTAGCAATATTTTGGGGCTAATCCAACCATGTCCAATGATCCTTTCAGAAGGGGAAAGAGGACAGCAAGTAAAAAATATGACATACAGAGGCAAAGGGGGCAAATTAAAGTCCTCTTAAAGAAGCAGAGAAAAACAATTAAAAGGGGAAGTCAAAGAGCCTATAAAGCAACTTTTAATCCTTTATTCAATGGAAACATGACATTTGGAAGCAAGTGAATCCCTTGGCTTTGGTTTTCTTAAAATCAGATTATGGTATGTTATGAGCAGCAGTATTTACAGGACCCCTACACCAGGTACACTAATCCTAGTAAGATTTAATGCAGGAAAGCTCAAAACAAGACAAGCCACTGTTTTGACTCTGCATGAAAAAGAGCAACTTCCAACTCTAATTTGACACTGAAGATGTAAAAATATTAGAGGAAGAGAGAGAATTTAAGGTGAAATATAATTACACAAGGTTTTAATCAACTCATCCTCCAGAAGAGACCAGCAAGGCTTCTTGGCCATGATTAGTCTATCAGTCTTTCCTTATCAACACTCTGTGTGAAGGTGACACGAGAACCTTCTCTCTCTCCCACCCCTTTCCCTCTGCCGCCTCTCCAAAAATTTAGATTAGCATGAACGTGAAATTTGACTCTTTTTTTTACTGGAGGAGTCAGTAAGCAGCTTCCTCTGAAGCCTATCAAGAGACTGGGCAGGAGCGCCCACTTTTGAGCACGGAGCCAGCGCTGCCAGTTTAGCCTTAGAATCTGATTTTCATTGCTGCAGGTCATCCCGAAAGCATGTGCATCCTGCCAGGCATGGGAGCGAGAGACCCGGGGCCAGGCTTCAGCTGTGCAGCCCTTCTCCACCAAAGCAGTGCTGCCTGCCAAGCTGCAGTGCCAGCAGAGAGCCCTTTGCAGAGGAGCTGAGGTGTTATCTCTGCGAGCTGCCAATGCTCTGAATTCCTCATTATCTACGCGTGAGATCCAACGGGTGCCTAACGCCGGCTTAAACTACAAATCAACACGTCACCAGGAACAGGGCAAGGAGGTGTCTTCAATGTATGCAAACACAGCATTGCAGGCAGGCATCTGCTGGTGCTGCTGCACTGCTCCTCTTTTGCAGTCACCTCTGTAATTTATAAAGTTGGAAAATTCAGAGAAAACTCCTTTTCCGGGTGGAAAACTGACAGCCTGCCTGCTGCTGCCCCTGCATAAGTTGCACTATTCGTCTTCCAGACAGAAGCACCTCTCTCCCTAGTATTTTAATTAATCTTGTGCTTCATATTCTTCAGGAGCTTTTGGAGTGCTCTGTTAACTTGAATAAATGTGGAATGACCTCGTTCTTTAACATAACCTTGCAAGAGGACTTTCCATTGAAATGGGACTTCTTCTTGCTCCTGTACATAAAGTTTCAAGGCACGTTACTCCCCTGGGTCTCTCTCGAAGCTGAATTTCAGCTCTTATCTCTTGAATAGCAGAGGAGTGAGAATTATTCTCTATGAAATATCTATATTTCTTGTGATTTTACAGTTCATAGATGCTCCCATTAATTATATGTCTTAAAAATGTATGTCCCCAAGATTAAACTGCATAAATGTAGTTTACACACATATACAAGGCTTCCTTTTACCAATTTAAAAAAAAAAAAAAAAATCAATGAAATGCTGTATCTTGTTCCATGTTAGCACTTAACTAATGGGCACTTCACTGACTGCCTTGAGAATGATTTTGCTTGTCCCTCCTTGTCTCACTTCCCTCGCTTTCCCTCATTTAAATTTTGGGAAAGCATAGAATCATTACATTTGTAAAAAAAACCTTTAAGATCATCAAGTCCAATTATTCAGCTTGCACTGCCAAGTTGCCACTAAACCACGTCCCCAAATGCCATGTCCAGTCATTTCTTGATCAACCACCTCCTTGGGCAGCCTGTTCCAATGCCTGACAACCCTTTCAGTGATGTCCAATACAAACCTGTGCTTTTTAGGTCTTTTTCCATGCTAATTTCCAAGTTTGATACTAATGCTGCTTAGATTTTCTCCAGAGAGAAGGAAAAAATGCCCTGATAGGAATTAGTTTTGATGTTGTTCGGACTAATTAACTCTGTAGTTCCATTTATAAAACTCATAACACTTATGGTATCAACTACACAAAAAAAACCCACAAAATCAAACCAGAGATAAAAATGAAGCATCATGGCACTTAAATATTTCTCAGCTGAGAGCTGCATTAATGATCTACAGCCTTCTCCCATGTTGCAGAGGGAACATGACAGCCACTGACAATATTGAACATCTTCCTGCATGCCAAAAAATAAGACAATTACGTCTATTTTTAAAGGTGGCATTTTGTTCACAGGGCAGACCTACTCATCCTCATGCCACAGTCAAGATTTTTTTTCATACTTGGGTGCTCAGTAATCAACATATCCAGAAATGAGTACTTGATGCTATTATTTACTCTGTAGAAGTTTAGGCATTCACTTCTCATTGAGTATTGTCCCTGTTCACAGTCTTGTAAAGTAGCTTTATTCTGTTTAAAAGAACAGGTCAAGTAAATTAACAAACTGAGCAAACCTCAGGTTGTGGTTTGTGGAAGCACTTGTATCTACATTGAAAAAAAAAAAACCCACCTGGATTTCAGATTTATCCATTCAGATTAGGCAAGGCTCATTAATTTGATTTGAGGGCTAAAGAAGTCTGAACAACCAGCTCCTCTTTGAAGTGGTTTTCTGAGAGATGGCTGTAGATAACATGGGGTGGGTGCTGTTATCACACCCACTCTCATCCCTTTCCTCATTAGCAGTGCTACTTTCAGGACTCTTGGCCCCGTTCTCTGTCTCTTTTTCCCTAGAGGGGATAGGACAGTCTTCCTTTCCATTTCATTTTTCTCTTAGCCCATCCCCTTCACAAAAGCCTTTCCTAAACCTTTGTTCCACAACCTTGGACTCCAGGACTGCTTCTCATCCCTCTTCCCTATTCTTTCTCCTGAAATCAAAATCAAAAAACAATCCCATTTGCATTCCTGAGACATCATGAATAATTTCTGTAACTGACAATATAATGTGAAATTCCAATTGAAAATAGCCTCCCAAAACAGAGGGAAAGGCTGCCCACGGTATGACCTCATTACACATCACATACCTCAGAAAAAAGAATATTGTGTGGAGCTGTCAGAGGTGTTCAATAATTCTTCAGTTGTGACGAGGCAGGAATTTAACCTTGACAATATTTATCCCCTTTTTTTTAAGTTGCAGTGAGATGGGTAAGCAACAGAGGAAAAAAAATAGCATCTTCAGTCTATTGAATTCTTCCAGAACCTGCACAATGTTCAGGTTTCCACACATTAGCTCCTATGGGGAAGCCCATCTGGAATCCCTCATGTTTACAGCAATCATAGAAGTCTCTGTGGGTCTCCCTCTCTGAATAATTTCCATATCCCTTTTCATTTAAAGCTTGTTTATATACTGATTCAAATGAACAAGAAATCACCTGATTAGAATTCTAGATACTTCTCACTAGCTCCACTACAATTGGATTAATTTGAAAAAATACATAAACACCACTTATAGGCTGCTCTGTATACCTGATGAAAGAATTAACTGCTTGTGCAGATTTTGTCACAGATTACTCAACAGTCATGGCAACTGCATTCCAAAGAAACTGAACATCCCAGCAAGTACATATAGTTTTCTGGAAGACATACAGACCCTCTTAAAAAACCACCTCTATAAGAACAGAAAGGCAGTAGGGTTTGAGATAAGACTTCTTTTGAACAGGCTGAGCCCTGCTAATGAAAACACATACTCTCACACAAATCAAAGTGATAGACTCAATATAAACATGCAACAAAAACTAACAATAAATCCTTCCTCCAGCAGGGACACGAAATGAACAAAATGACTGCATGACCAATTAATGATAAGGCAGCAAAAGGTACATTCAACAGCAGAGAAGCCAAATTAATTTGGAGCCACTGTTAACTTGGAAAACACCCCAGACCACCATGTTCAAGTCCTTTTGGCTGTGAGACTTGTCAGAGGGTCCATATGAAATTGAAATCATTGCAGAAAAAGTCACGACACAAATGGACAACATGAACAGTGGGGGCTCACCTGGACCAGATGGTGTCCACCCAGGAGTTTCAAGGGAACCTGAGGATGAAGCAGACAAACAGTGGGTTATAAATTGCTGTAAAACTGTGATAATATGAGAAGATAAAAACAGGGTGTCATTAAAAAAAATAAAATAAAATAAAATGAAGTCAAGGAAAATATGTCAAAGGAATCAGATGGAAGTCTGATGCCTGCACATGGCCAATTAATAAGGCCTTAATAAAGGACAGGATGAATAGAAGCTTGAACAAACATGACCTACTTGGAAAAACGCAATGCATCTTTACAAAGAGGCAGTGCCTTAAAGACCTTTTCGGGTTCTCTTTGTTGGATTTCAGAAGAAATCCAGATAAAGATAATATATAACCTATTTAGCCTTTCAAAATTTTTTTTCAACAAAGTCTTTCAAAAAAAAATTTTTGGAGAACCAGATGGACACGTGCAAGGGAAGAATTCCTGGCTCGATAATAGGCTTAATGACGGGATGAAGAAGATGTAATATGACTGGGTCTCAAGCAGTGAAAGAAAACCATCAGTGAAACTTCCCTGGGATCCCTGCTGTTTTATATGGCCATAAATATAGCCTCCCAAAGGGGGCCAGTGGTGAGCTGACAAAGTTTGCTGACGATACTGAGTTATTAAAGTAGGAAGGACAAGACTCATGAAAAATTGCAGAAGGATATTATGAGACTGAGCTGAGAAGAGGCTGAGCAATAAAATGTCAGATGCTGTTCAATATAGGTAAAAGTACAGTTAGTCAGACAGAAGAAAAATAATCTCGACTCCACGTTTAAAGTGATGGCTGCTGAGCTGAGCGTTGCAGCTTCAGAGTGTGATCTTTCAATTGTGATAGACAATGCCCTGAAAATGCCTGCTCAGTGCTCAATGGTAGTGAAAAAGACAAATCATAGTTAGAAACTATTTCAAAATGAAGAGAGAATGAAATGGAGAACTCCATTATTCCATTGTAAAAACCTATGGTATCCCCATATCTTGGATGTTGGCTATTCCTTAACCTCAGAACAAATACAGTAATATGAAATACGTGGAGAGAAAAAAAAAAAAATCAGGGGAAAATCAAAGGTGTAGGACAGCTTTTGTATAGGGCACAATTAAGCTAAGAATCTCTGCCATGGAAATTAAGTGACCTGCAGGAGAATATGAGAAAAATTCACAGTATCATTGCTGGTAAGAAAAGAGTGGCTAGGCATAAACTGTTGAATTTTTTCCTCATAGAATCAGAACTACGGGCACGGAATTAAGGTAGCAGGAGACAGACTCCTCACGCATGCTGTGGGATGCAAAACCTGGGTTCAGGAGGAGACAAACCCTAGAAAAGAGATCCACTGACAGCTACTAAGCAGAAGGAGACAGACTTTACATATAGAGTTTTCTGACTGAAAACAGTTGGAGACCAATAGAAATATTGAATCTTTAATCCCCCATCTTTACTCTGCTGTTAAATGAATGTCTTCCCTATACATTCACTTATAGGCTCCTACAGGGTCAGAATACAGAACTTTTGGTCTGACCCACTGTGATTGCCTTTATGTGTTTGTGGCTTTAGGCTACGAGGCATGGAACCTGAAACACATTAGTATTTTCACCTGTGCACTAAATATATTGTAAGAGAAAAATGAAAAGTTATTTGTAACTCCCTACCACTCTTAATGCTGGGGTCTGTCCCGTATCCAGTGCTCTGCCAGAAGCAGCACTGGTCTCCTGTTGGGCTGTTTTATGCTATATAATTTGATGTATTTCTGTCATATATAGCCCAGAAACCTTAATAACACATCTCTCTACGTTTTTATTAGCAGCAGGAGAAATACATGCTTAATCTTTTATTTTTGCATGGAGTAGTCAGAATATTCCCCTTTGATTTTTTAGATAGTGTAATGGTTGTTTAGTACCCTGCGAGGAAAGAAAATGCTAGAGATTATGGCTGAACTAGTTTTAAAAAACATTTGGACAAATGAAATATTTATATTGAATGGATTTCACATTGCACTGCCTGAGATTTGGCAAAAAACATTGCAAATCATGAGCAATATAGACAATACAGAATTTAATTAACAAAGCTAAAGATGGAAAAGAAAGCACACTGATATATGTAATGTGGCTCTCAGCCTCAATATTCAGCAATAAAATAAGTAGTCAATGCTTCAAAACCAATCTGAAATGAGTGAAAAACAGAAGCAACATAGTTGGAAGGTTATATTTCAAAATGCAATTAGTGTCAGAATATTTCAGAACTACTAAAAGCAAATAAGTCACCAAGTTCAATACAAAGGGAAACACACATGACAAAGAAGTAATTTAGAGAGGGAAACATCTCATTATTTTTATTATTTAAATCTAATCATCATTAGATTAATTTAGAAGAAATTAAATGAAAGCAAAATACTACATCTTCATATTGCCAAATAATTGGTGTCAAAGAAATTTTAATTTACTGGAAACAATCCCTTCTGTGCAATTAAAGGGGAAAAAAAAATCTTATTATGTATGTTAAATAGCAGCTTTCACTGTAAAATATAGCTCTCCAAAGATTAACCATGGTTTAAATGAAGGGCTACAGAACAGGATTTCCTACGTTCTATCCTCATGAAATTAAAAAAGACTGAAAAAAGGCCTACATGTATATTTCAATAAGAATACCAAACTTTATCTATCACTGTGTTTTAAGGGATCCTTTGGCCAAAACCAGCATTTTATTGTGCAAAACACTGAGATATGCTTTCAGAAAACACATGTTCCAGCACGACTGCCAGGTGGCTGCTCACTTTAAATCAGAATCCAAACATTTGCACTGTGCTCCCAACAAAGCCACAGCCAAGATGTCACTTACATGACTGAGCAAGAAGCTCCACCTCCCCCTTGGCTGTGACATCCCAAATGCCTTTGTGCATTCTGGGTGTGTCGAGACTGCACTGGCAAGGGCTCACATGGAGATTGTCAGTGCTGACAAAGCTCCTCTACAGGAAATTCACAGACACTTCAGAAGAAAACCTATCAGGGATAGGGACTTTTCTCTTGACTGCAACAGGTTGAATACAACAGAAATGGGCAGAAGAAATCACATTTTTTGATGTGTGCTTGGGTTCAGAGAAAAAAACATCTGTCTAGAAACATGTCTGGTGATAGGGAGACCAAGTGACCTCTTTCTTTCCAGTCAGCCAAGGAATGTGCCATCCTTCCTCTGTCTGTCAGCTGTGTTGCTGCAGCCAGGAACTAAAGACAAATGGCAACATGTAAGAGTGAAAATAATAATTATATAAGCTTTGTGTTGCTTTGACCCTTCCAAATTCAGGCTCAGCTGGAGGCCTGTGCACAGTCAGACCAGTTGCTGTTTTATCCAAACTAGCTCATCCATCCCTAATCAAGATGCTAGCAACCAGCTGCGTTGATCCTCCTGTATTCAGCACTCAACATTCCTGTGATCCACAGAAAAAGATCTCACTTTAGACCATGCTCAGCCAAAATCAGCCAAAAGTGGTTTTCCATCAGGAATCCACAGGTGTGAGCTCTCTAGCTCTTGTTTTGCTCTGCATGGGAGCTGATTGCACATCCCTTGGATGACCACTCAGACCTATGCCTCTTAACCTCTGAAAATCAACTGTGTTGAGCACTGCAGCACGGAGCAGGAGCAAACTCACCTAATTAGCCCTCCATGCTTCCTCCTGTAATGACATCTCCCAAAGCACTGCTCCCTCTTTGAGGCTCAGCCTACTCTCTTCCTCCCAAGGGTAAAGGAGGGATATTTTCCCACTCCAAAGGAGTCATTGCACACTCCTCTCCTCAGGTCTCTCTCTCCCTGACCCCCTCTGGGCAGCTTTCCAGGATAATTGGGTTCCAGTTCGTGTCCCAAGGCTCCAGACAAGTTAAAGGAAAATNCAGCTCATCCCTAAGAAAATCTGCTACAAAGGAGAAGGAAGCTAAAGGAATACCTGAGAAGCTGGGAAGAAGAGGAGAATACAGCACCTCAGCATGTTCCAGTGTCCTAGGCATTTGTCATATGGGTGAGGACCCGAGTAGAGTACAGTGTGCCTGCCATTTACTCCAGATAACTGCATTTCTCTACTGTTCATCAGTACTCAGAAGGCAAATGCACACAGAGCCACAACAGGAACAATGTCCTCTCCCCCTCACTCTTGGTTTAGGCTGAGCTGAGGAGCCTGGTTTTAATGAACTACCTGGCTACACCTCACATTGGAAATCCACCATGGATTCCAGGTCTCTTTGGAGGAGGGATCAGGGTTTGCTTTGCTCTTTCATGCATGCAGTCCTCTGCAGAAAAGCAAAACAAATAGTCCTTAAACCAGTTCTAGAAAGATTCCTTTAGAGTTAGTGTCAGGAGATACAGCAGATTAAAAGGTGACAGTGCCCTCATCACCCTTTCAACTACAAAAAACAGAGGAAAAGTTTCACTACCAGGCCTTTGCAGAAAACCATGCCACAGAAATAAGAACTTCTGTTTTGCATATTTATGCTACCACAAAATTTGCTAAATGAAGCCAATTTCTTAGCACCTATTAAGAAAATGTGCCTATCAAAATGGTAACCCACACAAAGCAAATGAGGGCAGTGGTCATGATCATACCTATCATGTACTTTTTGTGATGGGCACATATAACACAGGCAGGATTGCCAAACAACAGTGGATTATTTCTTTTTTTTATACATTAAAAAACAGATAAGCTCGTCCAGGAAATTTGCTGATGAAGGAGGTTCCCAGAGCTCTCACTGCATGGTGGACTCTCTATGATAGCTCCAGCAAAACAATGCATTACTTTAGTGCAGGGAAGGTGAAAAGAATGAAAAAAAAACAGGCAAGCACCAGGCTACCTTGGAGCTACAGACCCTCTGAAAGCAAAATACTGCTGCATTTTTCTTTTCTGCTGCAGAGCCCAGGGTGTCCCTTCCAGTTGTGCGTGATTTACCTGACTGAACTGAGACATCACCAGCAGCCACTGTCCTTGAACAGAGGCCATGTGACACACAGAGCTGACAGCTTCCATGGGCTGCTACAAACACATCTTGGAGCTCAGGCTCCTCCAGCA
Organism: Illadopsis cleaveri; assembly: GCA_013399915.1. Classification (NCBI taxonomy): domain Eukaryota; kingdom Metazoa; phylum Chordata; class Aves; order Passeriformes; family Timaliidae; genus Illadopsis; species Illadopsis cleaveri. Next base: position 109,648 of record VXBB01025292.1, on the reverse strand, counting down.
ATTACACTGTGATAAGAAATCATCTCTTGTAAACTTCAGCCCCAAATAGCTGCTCATAGTCCGTTTGTGACAGTGTTTGTTTTCCCTGCTGTAATTTTTCAGACACTGTCATACTCTGTTTACTCACATTGCTGTGGCTGTTGGAGGACTTAATTTTAATTGATATTTTATTGTTCTAAGGCAGTTCTACGCCGTTATTCAAATAATATATGTGCACACATTTCTGTTATAAATATATCGTCAGATACATGTGTTATAATATTGACTCTTCTCCAATTAAGTTTTAGATATTTTTAATGGCAAGGAAACTACTGATAGGTATTTATGGATAGAAAGGTGTAGTGCAACCTCCACCCATCCAAAATAAATTATGATTTGTTCCTTAAAACCATCATTCTCCAAAATTGCTGTTTAATTAATCACTCAGTGCCCATGCTCTGGGGATACACGTGTTTCATTTTATTGAGCAAGCTCTGAGACCTCAGTCAGTTTAGCACAATACCAGTAGGTGGAGTACTGGTAAAGCAAATATCTGCTTCAGCTATTTATATTTATAAACAGCCATTTTTAATATCTTTTGCTGAGATTTGCATGAACTAGTTGTACATATATATATCTGACAGAAATACCTATACATAGAAAGATATATTACGTACATGCACATACTTAAACACATATATATTAAAAGAAAATACTTAAGTGATGAAGCACTTCTTTGTCTTAAATCTACACAGTTTTCTTCAATTTCTCTGTATTGAGTAACACATTTTGTGAATTGTGCTGCAGGAGACCCTGCATTCCCACACACTTAAAGAGAACTGATCAGCGCCCAAAGGAAGCAAGGGCTCGCTGCAAGTTCCACTGTGGTATTGAGGTCAGCTGAGATGTGAGAGACAGCTTTGGTTAATAGTGTCATGTCCTTGCCAACCTGCAGTTGTGCAGCGTGCCCAAAGCCTTCAGTACCCTGGATAGGAGCATCATTAGCAAGACCTTTGTCCCGTCTCAGGGTGGAGGATGGCTGTCGTGGGTGAATGCCCTGACGTGAAGGAAAAGTTTCTATGAATGCAGCTGCTATTTTTTCCTCCTCTCTGTTGCATAAAATCCTCCCAGCTATTTCACCAGGACTTGAGATAAACACTAGCAACTTCCAAGATCTCGAGTAGATAACAGAGCAGAGCCTTAACAAATGCTTAAGAGCTCAACAATCTCTGCAGCAGCTTGGTCTCCTAAAGCAGTAATTTTAATCCTCAAATTAAAGCCAGTCCCATAGGTGCTATCAAAATATAGAAGCTTCAGAAAATGAAACCAATGTGCACTGAAAGAAATAGTCTCATTTGGACTGCAACCTGTACTTTTTGCTCAGGCAAAATTCCTACCAGTTAGATGCAGGTTTGTTTTTTTTTTTTTTCTTTCTGATAAAACAAGCAGGCACAAGTCCCTCACAGTCAGTATGAGAAGAAAACTGCTCAGTTATTATTAATGTCTTCTCTGAGTCACCACATTCAGATAAGAAATGCAGTACACTTCTGTTCAGCTATCTCAGAATGATGTCTGAAACATAATGAAGAAAATACATTCCCTAATATCAGCGTTCATTTCATAAGTGAAATGCCTGAAACTGAGCTTTGATTGCGTGCAAAAATTAAAAAGTTGGTCAGGTTATCTCCATCATTCTTCATCTAGGAGATTCACAAGAAAAACATATGTGCAGGAGTCTCATTTTGCTCTTAGTGATCGTAATAAATTGTAAATACCAACACAAAATGAAAAAAAAAAAGGACAAGATTTCCTCTGTAAAATGAATATGGGTCTAAAGAACTGTAAATATCTGTCTCATTATATGCACTACCGAGTATTGGTAAGGTTATTTCCCCTATCACCATTTGTTCTATGGAGCTATGTGGGGATTATTAATATTAAAGCATCTCATTCTCACCACCAAATCCACAAACTCAAGAAAACATTTTCTCACATTAATTTTAAAATACTGAATCCATCTGTGCTACCTTCTCTTGGATTGCTCAAGCTCATTATAATTTTACTCTGATTCTGTTTATAAATTACTTATGATTCATTTGGGTTTTTTTTATCCTTCCTGCATGCACTATTCAGTAAACCAAGAATACCTGTACTCTTGCCCCTGCTAATGCAAGCACTGCAGTGCAATCATCTTCTACCTCCCTATTTTTCTCTGGGAGAAAAGGGGGATGTGCAGAATAACAGATATTTCAAACTAACCACCCATTTTCTGTCAGACAAAATACAGTCATATTCCTGAAAACAAACATAACCTCAGCTTATACCAGAGAAAGCAAGTGAGCAAAAGATGAGGGTAAAATATACCACAATCATTCAATAAAAAGAGCTGGAACATTAAGGGAGTCATGAATTAGCATGTTCTCAAGAGATCACGCTCGAAATATCTGACATGTTTTGACATGTATGGAAAGAGAAAATGAGTTTGAAAGTTAAAGAAGAAAGGGAGGTTTTGCAGAGCTGTTGCCTCATTTAGGGCTGTATTCTGTGAGCTGCTGTGCCCCTCTGGCAGCTCCTGCAGCCTTGCCAGTGACAGGAGTCAGCAGGGCATGCCCTGCACAGGAGGGGATGTGGCTCCAGCACAGGCCCCCTTTGGCAGCCAAAAAAGCAGAAGACAAGCTCCCCCAAAGATCCAAGGCAGCACAGGCAGGTGCCAGGCTGTGAGGATGGGGCCAGGGTAGAGGTGGATGTGCTGCACAGGGTTGCTGTGGCCTCTTTCTCAAAAGGTAACCCCAGTTCACCCTCTGCACTGCTCCTTGCTGGCTGCTATGTTGGCTCTACATTTCTTCCTGCTTTGAAGCAGCAGAAAGTGTGACGGCCTGGGAAAGAAAACTCCACCTTTTTCCAGCAGCTGAGTGCATGAAATTCAGTTCACATCTGATCATTTGGAAAAAGGGAGTGTGGAGAGGGTAAGCTCATGTCACACACTGGCACTTTTTCTGCTGCCTCACATCCCATACACCTGGCAGAATAGGACCTACTACCCGAATTTCAGGCTTGTCTTTTTCAAAAGAGACAAAAATGTCTTTCTTCTTCTTCTCCCTGTGTTTCCATCTTAATTGAGGCCAAAATTGTTTTCTGCAGAGGCTTTTATTCACATCTCAGGAGGATTTAGGCTGAACAGGAATTCCCCCAATTTTCAAAATGATCACCTACTGTTACTCCAAGGTTACAAGTTGAGAGCTCAAAAACCAGAGCTATTTTGAGAAAAATCATACTATCTGCACTAATTTTCTAATCAATCCATGTACTTGCCTCCATTTCATTTTTTATCTTCCCCCCATTCTTTTTCAGGTAGTGATTTTCATAGATTTTCTGGGAGAAGGGCATTGACCCTACTGTAGTCTCCTGTCTTCTCCCAAGGAATCCTGTCCATGGGGGGAAAAAAAAAATCCTGTAGCATTTATGGGAAGGGCCCTTCCACCGATGACAGAAAAGATGAACCAGGTCAGTTTTCCACTCCTTAATCTGACTACAGAGTTTTCAGATTAGGTTCTGCCTTGCCATTCACAGTGATACACAGCGTAAGGTTGGGAGGTCTGACATGAGGGGCTAGGGAATGATTTAGTGTACGTATTTGCCCTTTTGATTTGTTTCTTGGTGTTTCCAAGTCCAGAGAGCCCCTTTGCATAAATCTTACCTGATGCTGCCCAGAAAGGTAAAGTCACAAAATAGCAATCCCTTCTGCTGGGGTTATTTCATCACACTGCCTCCCATTTCTGTGCCTGCCAGGGGCTGGGTCTCTGTGTCTTGGTTGGCAGCATTTCATTCATTACTCCCTGGGCTCAGAGCCATGGAGAAAAGAGAGTTTAGAAACCAAAAGGGAAGTGGGTCTTAGTCAGATTTGCTATGAGGCAGAAATCAAGGGCAAGTCTGGAAGCTCTTGGCAGAAAATGAGACAAGAGAAAGTAAAGTGGGGGCAGAGGGCCATGAATAAAAACCAGACCTCTTCTGAGAAGTCGAAAATACTGCAGGGAAAATCCAATATTTAGCAGAAATATTTTTCTTTCCTAAAAGAACTGTAAAAAAACTAACAGAGGCCTGCATGCAAATCTTAGGCTTATAGATTAATTCAGGCTGGAAGTGACCTTGGGAGGTCATCTGCTCCAACCTCCAGCTTGGAGCACGGTCTAAGCTGAATCCATTCCCACTCTGCATTTGTGAACAGGCACGTAATGAATGCCATATCCTCAAGCAAGTGTCCTGGTCCAAGGGAAAAAAAAAAAAAAAAATCACATCCTAAAGTAGCTTGACATCTGCAAGGTAAAGGATGCATCCAGCAGTAACTAACACAGGTATTCATTACACCATCACTTCAAAGCACAGCTTTCACACGTTAGCAGCAGCCTTCTTACAGCTTTGCCTTATCTGCAGTAGCACAAAATCTCAGGTAACATGCCGAAAAAATGAGCTACAGCAATGCTTCGGTGGTAGGGGGATCAGAGGAAACCTCAGGAAAGATGTGAGGGAAATGTCCTTAGAGTCCTCCTAAATTTTCTATGTAGAACTGCAAAATATGCTATAGCAAGAAACAAGATTCCCCACAGAGTTCATGTAAATGAGAGCTCTAAAAATGTGTGCTAGATACCAGAGGATTTGTTCATTATTAAACTTATATTGTGTTTACCTGTGTAGTGCAAGATTGAGGAAGACTTAATTGCGTGCTATGTCCTTGCCCTCTGACCTTCATGTTAATTACATTTTGCTGTGGTGAGAAATAGATGCACCATTTTCTCTTATTTCCCTAGGACTTGAGACAGTTATTAATTCCTAATAAGATAGCTTTTTCCATCTGCAGAAGGCTATATTTTCTTTTCACTGCGTGCACAGCACTCCCAGAAGCTTTTAATTTGCATACATTGGAGATCACTTCACCCATTTAACACTTCCAAAGTAAACTTGCTTAGAGCCACCGTGTGGCTGTGGCTCTGGGGTTTAATCTCCTCCTGGTCTGTAATCATAACACCCACAGAAATCAGCAAGGAGTGAGGAGAAGTGAGAGGTGTGTGTGTATATATATATATATATTTTATTTTTTTTTTAAATCCTTACACATTTATTATGTGTGTGCATGGCTGCCTGGTGTCTTCACTGAGGTTCATTTTCTGAAGTGTTAAATATAAAGACTGATCTTCAACATGCTTCCCACTCTTCCTGTGGAGCTGTTATTGCCATGTCATGTGGCTTAGTTTCCAGCAAAGATGAGGCTCTTTTCTGCATCAGTAAAGATTTTTTTTTTAATCTTTAAGAATGTTCTTTTTATTTCAGAAGGGATATTAATTGAAATTATATTCTACTCCCATCCTCACCTACTAGCTTAATAGTCATCACATTGCACAAATTATTTTTAATACCTTGAAAAATTCATTAAGTGAACAAAAGATCCTGACATAAGTCATAAGACTTTTTTTCCTCAAATGTGAAGTTAATAAAAAAGGACTCCAGAATATTAAAGTCTACTTTTTAAGCCACCTTTCTTCCCATTTTAAAGAAGGGTCTTTCTGCTTATTTCCAGCAAATTTAGACACTAAGCTCTGGCCAAAGATGATATTAAAGCAGAGGATTTTAACGCGTGTGGACCTTCCAGCAAAAAAGTAGATTTTCAGAGTAAGGCTTGTTTTCTTTGTTAAGAGACTGGGCACAGAAGGCAGCAGTTAAGCTCCTTCTTAGATTTCAAGCAGGGGGAAAGCTGCCATTTATAAGAGGACTACAGAAAAGTCTCTGCCATACAGGCAAAAAAAAAAATTGGATGGAGAGTGAAAGAGAAAGCATGGCCTGTGTGGTGACAGTGGAAGCACCATGCCCTGCTGGAGCCTGCAGAGGTGCTGAAAGGGCTGAAAAATCAGCTGTTGTCACCAGCACAGATAATTTTCTCTGAGCTGTCAAGCATGAAGAACATATCCTTGTCTTCCTCTAAGTTCAAGGCAGTTCTCCAGTGCTGGTGTACTCAGGTGGGTTTATATCCACCTATACTCTGACTCTGCACCCTAATGAACCAGAATTATCATCAGGCTTCCCTGTTGATAAAGAAAAAACCAAGAAACCTAACAAAACCCCAAACACAAAAACTTTCTGCTTTTTTTTTTCCTCTCACCTTACAACTCCAGCAAGATTTGGCATTTGAAGGAATTGATCTAGTGAAAGGCTGCAATAACATGGATTTGGGATGAGAGGCAATTTGTGTTTTGCGATAATCATTGACAACAAAGCAGCAGGGTAACGGACAGATGCATTTATCCTCCCACAAACCTATTTCCTCCAAGTTTTCCCCAGCCCAGAAAGCCATTCTAACATAATTTCCCACTCCCTGGTCAGGAGCTGTAGGACAGGACTAGTACAGAAGGAGCACACCACACCCTTGTGCCTGGCATTGTCTCACTCCCTGGACTGCTCAATCCCAATTAGTTCAAGGCCATTGTGAAATTACCAACAACAGGAATTTAGTCCATGTGAACACTTAACAGACTTGTCGTAGCAAAGGAAAAAAAATAAATTACCTTTTTTTTTTAAGGAAAAGCTATTTCTTTTTACTGTTAAATCTGGTTTTGCATATTGTGTAAATATCTAAACCTGCGTTTACTTACAAAGCATTGGTTTTTTCCTACTTATTTAGTATTTTCAAAGATAACTAGATCAGTCAGAAACCAATAGAATTCCCCACAGATGGGCACGAATAACTCATTATGTCATATCTTACATTGCTTTTTCTGAAGTTGCTCTACATTCATTCACTCTATTTGACTGGTGTGTAAAATTATCCTTTCCAGGAAGTCAGGGGACAACTGCAACAGAAAATTGCTCATCCTTCCCAGGCTTCCAGTGGCACTGAGCACATGTCTGAGTGCTGCTTCATGTGGAACACTGGCACCCTTCATGGCTCTTGGAAGTTTCATGAGCATGCATTTGTCTGACTATGCAGAGCAGAAGTGGTGGGAAGGTTAAATAAACCAAAACCAGGTGAAACGTCTTCTCCCTTGTTGCATTTCACTGCAACAAAAAAAACTCCACCTCCTCTTAGATGTAACCAAGCCTTTCATAAAAATAATCACTGGTTGACTGATTCTGATACAGTTGTGAAAATACTTCTGCAGCTCATTTCAGTAAAGAACCCTCCATAGTTGAGGTATTTACCCAGCTTTGCTAAACATCCCATCTTACCAGCAATGGTTGATTGATCAAAACTGTTTGTAGCACAGTAACATCCCAGACATGCACTAGAGGGTAACACACAATGCATTGCAAAATAATTGTACCCATCCCTTTAAAACATATTACATATGTCCAGGGCTTTTGAACTCTATTTGACTGCCACAACCATATTTCATATTGTAGAGGAGCATCTAGCAACAAAACGTGGTAGAATCATGAAAATTAATTAAATCTCCTTGGTCTTTGTACTCTGATTTCCAGTTACTCCAGGGCAGTGATCATATTCTCATATATGACTGAGGTAATTCACTATTGCTTTCCACTAAAACAAACTCCTGCATTGCTAATCAAACAAGGTACACTATTAGCAGGTTTTTTTGATTTAGCCTGAAATCCATAAGGATCTCTTAAAGGTCAGATTCAAAAAAATTCTAATAATCCCCACCATTTCATCATAGAAAATTAGGCTAAAGCTACCTGTTCAAATAGGCAAGAGAAAGCAACCAAGTTTAATATTTGATACAGCAGCAGAACAAGTAATGAGCAGATGACACACTATTACCTTTATCATCTAAGATATCAACTTTTTTTCCCTCTTTTAAATTTTAATAATTTTTTTAAAAAAATATTTTAATCCATTCATGGATGGCATCATAAACTTTGCAGCTGCAGGCCTCAGCACCAGGTTAAGAATTGCATAATGATGTCAAAACCATTTCTACTTCTGTCATTTAGCTCGCAGACTCTTAAATCCAAACAGGGTTGTTAAAGATTAAAAGCAAAATAAATGGTCTTAAAAAGCCAGATAAACTAAATTGTTACAGATTATACACGTCTCAGTTCAAAATCATTAATGGCTCTCAGAGTAAGAGATTAAAAGACAAAAATAACCTAATTAGAAAAGATTTACAGTGGGGAGTTGAATTATTTGTGCTCAGAGCAAGGCAGGATTTGATCTGAAGCACACGACAAGGCATTGGCAGTGATGAGGATGACCAGGAATGTTAACTAGCCCAGCTCTGCCCTAAACCAGTCAAAATTGTGTGAAGAATAGCCAAAAACAATTTGGATATGGCATCTTGCATATAATGTCTGAGAACTTAGCTCACTTTGCCTTGCCTGAACAAAAGGAATGTTTAATTACGAGCTTTCAGATATTTCTTTCTCTACACCTGTAGCATGCAAAGCAGTGAACTTCAACAGCAATTTTCAACAAAAGCATGTATATTTATAAGCAACTCTTATGCTATATTTGTGAAGGGAATTTTGAATAAAAGGTAGCTATACTACTGGGGTTGGATGATTTCTTAGCCATCAGCAGGGAAGCTGCAAAATAATTTTGACTGAACTGAGCACTCAAGGGTAAATTCAGATTTCAGTTACCTGTGTGTAATGCCAGTGATTTGCATTCAGGAAGCTGTGGGTAGAATTTGGCCTCAAGGAAATAGCTTGTGTTAGTGCCATAACCTTTGTTTTACAGGGAGAACAACATTTGGCCCAGAGGAAATATACACCTCTTGTAAACCAGGCAAGCAAATGGGCAAAAACCTGCTCAAGACATCACTGGCATAAATCAGAAATAATCTCATTTCCATTTAAAAAGAAACTAACACTGTATGACAGACAAATCTGCATGGTTGTTCTGATTTTGGTGTTAGAGAGGGATTTTGGATTGTACTCCTTGGATGGGTGACTAAGGTCTGCCTTTTTCATTCAAATTCATTTGTCATTTACCCATTAGATGCTGATGGTTGAAATCTAGAGTTTATTGCTAGATTTCTTTAGTTATTAAATTTTCCTGTAATCAGCTTCACCCATTCATGGCTACAGCAACACTACTCCATGGTAATATCATCAAGATCTCTGCCTTGGTTAAATATCTCAGAGCAGGGCCAGAACTTTTTGGTTAAATATCTCAGAGCAGGGCCAGAACTTTTTTCCTTCCAACTCTCTTTAAAAAGACCAAGTTGTGACACTGTCAAATAGAGAACACTCGGGGAGTAGATAGCCATATCCTTAAGAACAATGTATTAAAAATGAATTATTTAATTCTATTTCAGTGCAAAATTGCTTACATTTCTGCTAGTGCTCATGCTCTCACCATTATCCTATTCTGCATTTTCATACATTCAGTGGGTCACTTTCAGCCCAGCTTATGTTCACTGCATAAGACTGTGGTGAGAAAAGCCTGAAGACCAAGGCTGAAGAATTTCAGTGTATTTTTTTGCCCCTGCCTGTGGCCAGCTTGCTGGTCACAGGACAGCCAAGCTGCATGAAATCTATTGTGTATTTTTATTGCTGGTTCTGGCCGGGAGGCACTGCATGAAGATGACATCCACTGCCTCGCCTTAGCCAAGCTCCATTAGGAAGGAGTAACAGAAATATCCCTGTGGGCACACTTCCCCTTGCTAGCACTCTGCCTAAAATCCCAACTCAAAATGTAGCTGGTACCACTGTGCTTATCACTGTTAACTACAAGTGAAATGCTTATCTAATTGTGCTAGCGCTTCCTCCTTATTTCCTGTGGTTAAATCACCTGTAAAAAGAAGTTTAAAAAATAATTTGCTTATCATTCTCTGGTTTATTTTTAACACTGCTAATCTGTGCAAGTATATGACTTAACTGCCACAAGGATTTTATGCAGCCCTAAATGCTGCTGTGAATATTTGACTTCTTTCACAACTCCTACCTGATCTACAGGTCAGGTTTCAGGTACTAACGTAAGGAATAATTTGGTAATCCATTTTAAACACAAAGAGGATTATGAGTTTTTCAAGAAGAGATGTTATATTCAAACCAGTATGTAAAGAATGAAAATAAATCTGCAAATAACATAATTATTTTGTTTTAGAAAAATCTTTGAACAGCGAATAAATGGACATTCTATATTAATAGAGATGTGCAGCCATAAAATAAAAAATAAAAATTAAAATTAAAAAAAACACAAGAATTTTTGTTTTATTGTCTCTCTGGACTTGCTACTGCATTAAAAAGAAAAGAAAGCAAAACAAAAAAGCAAACCAAAACCCCAATAAACAAAATATTCCTAGCCAGCCAACCCCAAAAAACCCCAAACCAAAAAAGCCCTTAAACAAAACCTCAGTCCTTCTTCTACCTAGCTCAATAGAAAAAACAACAGGGTATTTTCAAGTTACATTAAAAAAGACCCCAAACTGGCTCTGTTTCCATAGCTTCAGTACTTGTATCAATATGATCATGAATGACTGAACTTAGGGTAAACAGAAATGAAGTCTGCACTTCAAAATCAAAAGCAAAGCACAAAACAAATTTTGCATAAAATTTCAGCCTCAGAGGGTAAGTAAATGCAGGTTCTCCTGCTAAGTTTTATTCCTGAACCAAGGACATATCTTGCTTTCAAACCTAAAGCACAAATAAGAAATGTTTTTAATGAATTCAAATCATAACCATCCAGTCCCTGGGGACTGGGGAAGAATCACTTTGTCTGCTTTAGTCTATTATAAAGCCATATTATTCCCATTTGAAGGAGATGAATCATCTGTGAGGACTCCATCTAGTTCATCCTTCCAGAACACGAGCATCTTTCCATTTTCACTAAGTTACACTGTTTCTCACATATGCCATGTAACACATTTCCACGGGGGGGAAAAAAAAAAATAAATCTACCACCAAGAATCCTGTCCTACAGAGATGGTCATCTGTGCTCCACGAACAAGACAGCTTTGTACTTGCACAGGTATATAATTCAGCAGGTTTTCCTTGTGTGTACCTACCCAAATCCCACACGCTCCACGAGCAAACAAAGCCTGTGCAAAAACACTGTTTCAGCTGGCAAGAGAGCTCCAGCCCGCCAGGCTGGCTGCTCCCATCAGCACACAGCACTGATCCCTGGGTAGCCAAATGCAAGTTAGCCTGCAAGAATTTCTCAGTGTGTGAGGAGGCAAAAGCACACTCTCACTTCTTCCAGAGCGCCGGGAGCTAAATTAAACATTTAGTGCTCAGCTCCTGCCTGGAGAGCCCAGCACAGGGATGGGCAGATGCAGCCTGTGATGGCACACCTCACCTCACCTCCTTCCTCACTCTGCTGAGCCCTGGAAAATTGTAGGAACTGGAGCTGGGTAACCTCAAGCTGGCAGTGCACCTGTGCTTTGCAACCCTCTCACTCTGAACTCTGTGGTTTTCAGCTTGGCTGTTCTTTCTCCATCCTGGTCATTGATAGTTAAGTGATAATTAAGCATGAGACAAATCACTTCAAGACCAGAAAGGAAAGCTGTATATCACTTTTATCCAATACAATAAATACAATTAAAAGGAACTATTGCTGTCTCTCTTAGTTTTCCTCCATATATATCAGCTGTCATTCCTTGAGCTTTAAAGTGCTTGAATAATAAACCTGCATGGAATTGAATTACTTCAGTAGCAAGTTGATTAGTTCCCACATCCAATAAAATGTCTGTGGTGCCTCATATATTTGGCATTTAATGCTGTAATTAATAAGTCTTGATCATGTGCCTCTTACAGCCACAGGTCAGTGACAACAGTGACATTCCCTTTCTCAGCAGGAAATTGAGCCTCCAAGACATTTTCCTAAGACACTTTCAATTATGATAAATTGTCAGATTTGCTTCAGTCATTTTGAGAACTACTTGAAGTATATCTTTCCAGGTAAAAGCAGTGCAAAGATATAAAGCAGAGTTGGTTGGAGTTTGTGCAAATCACATTTTGGGGAGTATTTCAGCTTTTTTAGGATCATTATAGATTCCCAAGTGAAAGGTGTGCTTTTTCAAGTACGTGTCTTTCCAACTTAATCTAGCATTTCCAATAGAGTGCCAGATACCAAATTGCTTTAAATCTGTGTAGCTCCATTGATTTCAGCAGCACATGTTCAATTTATCCCATACAGGGATTTGTCCCTTTAATTTAATATGTTTTAAAGACAATGTTGCAAAGTCATTTATACTCCTTTTCTTTTTTAATGATGCATGCAGAAGATTATTATTTTTTAACATTATTTTGTTAAATATCAGGGCACTATTTGCTCTATTTTTCCAATTAGGTTGACAGTGTGACCATGAAAATACTAGTGGACATACAAGGATAGAGGTATTTTTCTGAGTTATCATCTAAAACATGTGAGATCTAGTCCAGACAGAGGGTTGGGGGGAAAAAAAAAAGGGGAAGACAAAAAGCAGTGCTATGAAACCAACATTACAACAGCTGCTTCATTGGCACCCACAGTAAAAAACACACTTTTTTAAACTATTTGCAAGGTTACCAAGGTCACATACACACAGTTTTAAAATAACGCTCAGCATATCAAAAAATTTAAATGCTGAAGGCAAACTAAGCCTATTAATTTCTAATTACTAGTAAGAATGCAAAGTTGCATTAAAAAAAAAGGAGAGAAAATGTTGCGCTTAACACCTGTGATAAAATATGCCAAGTGGATAGAGAGGCAGAGGAAGAGGAGGGGGAAAAAAGCATCCTTTATGTTGCTTCCCTTTCCTGGAACTTTGTTCAGTTACACTCTCTGATCAAGGAATGTTTCCTCTGAATTGAAGACAAATTGCTGAGAACTCTCTAATTATCAGCCTGGCTGCACACACTTAACATTTACAGTCCCACCTTGCTGTTGGTGTTTGTAATGCTGCCAGACCTGACGCGCACACACACCACAGCTTAGACTCCCAACATGTTGCTAATTTCAAGCAGGAACAGAGTTTGGGTCCTCTTCATTTCTGTCCTAGTCTTTCTTTCAGTTTTCAGGGAGAGGCTTTATCAAGGTTGTTTTTTTTTTTCCGTGACAATCAGAAGAGCCAGAAACTTATTTCAGCTGAAGTTGAAGTTTTTATACAGCCACGTGTCTGGGATGTTAGGAGAAAAAGGAATATGAAATATCATGAGACCTAGTGTTACTGCAATAAGCAGTAAGAACTTACAAGATGGTATGATACAACATTAAATAATCATACTTTCCTCAAAAACAAGAATCCCCAAGCTTCAGGAAGCGTGTTGTTAGCCCTCTAAGTTTTGCAGACTTAAAACCTCAGGATAGGGAGCTCACTGCTTTTCCCTAAGTCATGGAATCCATTAAAAAAACCCCAAAAAACCACAAACAATAAAACCCAACAAACAAAGCAACCAACACAAACCCACAGGGAATTATTTTAGGCTGAAGAGTGTCACCACTTTCCTCACGTGCCAAGTACCTACAAATCATTTTTTTTTTCTGCTCTAAAATACTTCTCTCTATTTAAAACACTGCGCAGTGAAATTTGTTTTGATGCTGCAAAATTTACCAGCTCTGAGAGTCTTTAAGATACCTCTTTCCTCCTCCAGATTCCAGAATATATTCACCCTTACTTCAGAGGGGTTGCCAAGGCACTTTATAAATGTGAACAGTAATTTATTTTGCAAATTAAAAAAAAGTAGGTAGTCTCATAAAACACTTTAAAAATAATTATGTTTGTATTACAAATTAGTAAGAAAAATTCAGAAAACTTGCGGGAGACTGAAACTAATTATCTCCTTGGAAACAACCAGTAAAGAGCATGGACACCAACATTAAACATCTCAAAGAAATTAAAACAACAAGAATATTTAGAAGGACAATTGTTCAAATTGTTCAATAATTAAAAAGGAAATGAGATACATATCACAGACTGAATACAATACAGAAAGCATAAAGAGATGAAATTTAAATAAAGGAGAGAAAAATAATGCAAAACCCGTTTTACTATAATAGCAGAAAAAACATGAAGCATCAGTAAAACCTTGATTCTTATAGGTAAACAGCCTGACTGATAAGCTCTCACTTTTCTTACCTGTAGGAATTGCACCCAAAGGTGCAATCAAAGAATTTCCTACCCTCTGGGTTTTTAATGTGCTGCTTTCTAGGTTGTAACATTTTTATTAAAATCATATGATAATCTGAGCTTTTAATACTTTGTAGTACACAGACAATTTGCTCACGTAACTAAGAGGGTCTCCATCAACTAACTGTAAATATATTGGCTATCTTTTGTTTAAAATTTAAAATATCACCCACACAAATTAAGTGATTTCTTGAAAACAAGAAAAGCCATTATCTTAAAATTCATGAGGTTTAAAGTAAGTGTGGGAAGAAAGTATTGAAAAATGTGAGCAGCCAAAATCTCCCCTGGCTGTTCACAAGGACTGTCCTCTCTTATATAAAAATCCATTCCTGGTATCTCTTGGACTGACATCCCTCTCAGAACAAGCTTTGTCTACACAAAGTCATTTCAACACCCGTTTCACCCACACCGGAGGTACCTTCATCACATCAATCTTCACTCACTGCTGTGTCATAAAACCCCTGACTCACCCCTATTTCACCTCATTTGTCTGACTCTCTGAATAGCAAGGACTGGGAATTTTACTGTGACAAGCCTATTCAATGAAAACCAAAGTCTTTCCTAACTCAGACACTTTATACAGGAAAATCTTTATCATGTCAGTGTTTTATGATTTCTATTTCAAGATGGAAGGAAGAAAGGAGGACTTAGGAGACAAATTGATCTGAAACACAATACTGTTGTGTTTTTAAAGCAAACCACAGCCCTTCATTTTGGACTGGATTCACCAATATTCAATTTCCCAGAGCTGCCAGGACACCTCACCAGAGAAATTTGCCCATTGTAGAGCTCACCTTTTCCCTGCAGGTACCTTTATAGAGCTTCAGTCACATTTCCACACCACAGTAACCCCTCCAATTAAATACACTGTCTGACTCATTAGACTTTAGTGCCTGAGAGAGGATGTAGTTTGAGCCCAAATCTGAACCAACGTAGACAAGGAGGTGAGTTTTGATTTTCATGAGGTGCTGGCTCCCCTCAGGCAGGCACAGCGCAACATCCAGCCTAAAAAAACTTTTGAAAGTTCAATTTTTTTTAGTGTTTTCCACTCTAAGAATAATTTTATTTTCCTCTTAATCCACAAAAAAAATGAGAGTTTGAAATCATGATTTTCAGCTCCTTCACATCACTTTGGGTACCATCCAACTTTTATGCACCCAAGGCAGAACACAATGTCCCTTAACACACTCATCCTTTTCCAGCCCTTTGTCCTCCCCAAATACATCTATTGTCATGTCTACCACTTGTCACTTCTCCCATTCCCAGTAGGAATTCCTGGGGGCTGAAGCAGCCACGGGCATCAGCTACCACTGCACCTCAGCCCAAGCTAGGGCCCTAAGTCAAAAACAGAGGTACAAATCTTGGTCCCAGCTCACTGAGACAGAAGTGAAAGCTGTTGCCTGCTGAAGATTTGGGAAGATGAGTAGAAAGAAGGAGCTGGAGTACAAGGCAAACCCTTAGAGGTACTTGCTGGGCAGGGAAGCAGATGTGCTTTGGGCCGAACCTCAGCTGGGCACAGCACGAAGAGAAAGCGGCACAAAGAAGAGGCAGGAAGGATGAAGTAATTGCTGATCTTTACAAGCCCTATGTAAAATACCATTCATAATGGTGATGACAGTCACTTTCTGCAGACAGGCACAAAGGGCTTTTTCTTCCATGGCACTCTGACAGTTTAGGCAGGAAGAGAGAGGTGGCTGGTGGAAGCAAATTGTCAGTGATCTGTCACTGAAGAGCAGATTGCTTTTCCCCTCCCGAGTTAAGATTAGTCTCTATTGAAACCCAGGGTTCCGTTCATCACTAGCCAGCACCCACAGAGATGAAATTTCTTTATCAGATCTCTCTAAATAACTAGTTGAAGCTCAAATCTCTCTGACCTTAGGAAGAGGAGGAGCGGTCGTTGCCAAATTCCAAAGAACAAAGCATGCTGTAAAGTAGAGCTCCGTAATGAAAAATCATTAAAGGCTATTTTTCTGCATGCAGGCTGCTGTAGCACAAATTCAACCCAATGCAGTCACAAGGGAATTAAGGCAAATAAAATTGTTGTAAATAAATTACTACTCTTAAAACTACTTCGATTATTCTATATTTGGCCACATGTACAACAACAAAAATTAATCTGAGAAGAAGAGATTCAGTTACACATGAAATGCTGCTGCAGAGTACCAGGAGTTTCTGAAAGCAAGGGAAAGTCTCCTTTGTTTTATTTGACTTTGTTTTGATAATCACTTTGCTGTTTGCCCAGGTATAATATCATCTTCTTTGCAGAATACTAAGATCCATGTGGAAAACAGAAATGCCTCCTAATTATTTCCTTCTAAAAGCAAACAAGAGAATGGAATATCTTGTGTAATTTAATTTGAAAAATGCCAAGAAAGTTTGTTCTCTTTATAGCCAAAGTTAAAGCAAATTACTTTGGTGAGGGCTGAAATAGGGGGCAGAAGGAATGCATATTTAATTTCCAGGTGCACACACACTTTGTCATTAGTTGTCAAAAGGCAGCCTTTCCATGAGAGGCTACAACCAACATGAAATAAAAGCAAAGCCTCTGTCACGGGGGCTCTGCCTTTGTTCTGTATTTGTGCAATGCCCAGAACACCAAAGCTCTGGCTTCTAAGCCAGATATAAATAAACATGCAAGAAAATGAAAGAATATCACGAAAGAAATCAAATACATGGGTAACTTGAAAGAAGGGATAAAACTGTATTTATGCTGTGTTTAACCCTTACTTATCTAGCTTGTCATGCTGCCTTAGGGAGAGAAGTCATTTCATTACAAGTCAGCAATATTTGCAATAGTCTTCTTTGCAGCATGTCAAAGGTAGCACTGATGGAACATTAAACTCCTGTATGTTTACATAGCAATCATGCTCTGTAGCAAAACAACTCAGTTTCTCCCTGTGGAGCACGGCCCACTTTCCCACAGAGGAGCCCAGGAGAGCCCTGATGAATATACTGAAATTATCACAATATTGACAAGCGACCATTTGTGCATGGCGGGGACCATGGCAGCCTTTGATATCTATATATAGGATCCAGAAGCCCAAAATGTCTCCTTGATCTCTAGGACAAGAATAAGAGCAAGGTGCCAGCCCACCTGCAGGTCAGGTCCCTGTTGGTGGCTGATGAGCTGCTGCTCACCAAGCCCAGCCCACCAGCTCCTACAAATGTGCCTCAGTGCCAGGACCCTGCAAAGCTGGATCAGAACATTATAGCACTGCACAATAGGGTTCACTTTTCCCCCAAAAGTTACTGTTCTTATCCCTTTCAACAGAACCATAACAGGCACCAAAGAAAAAAGCAATTTTTCTGGCCTGATAAAGCCTCGACAGCAGTAACAGTGTTCTCTCGGAAGTGATCCACCATCCGTGGGAACAAGACACCAGTTAAACTTGCCGAGGTGTCTTGTGTGCACAGGTATTTGAGTGGTGCATAGCAACACGTGGCAATCAGACACAGTGCTTAAGTACAGATCTGAGCAACCTGCTAACCACGATGTGTGGTGATGAAGGAAGGGAAAAGGTGCTCCAAGTACAGTCACCACATTTCCATTGCACAGGGAGCATCGTGAACTGAACGTGTGTGAGATGGATAAACACGTAGTAGATTTTGTATTTGTTAGATTGCCATTTTTCAATTGGAAATAGCAGAAAGAGTTAATGGAATAGCCACAGTCTTCTGCATATTTTTTATCATAGTATCTCAAGCAGCACTTTCAGACCTTGCTGCGCTTTTGCAGGAAAAATAACATGAAAAGGCAGACGAGAGTGAAAGCTGGCTGCCTTCAGAGAAGTGTGTAGACATTTTCTTGAAAGAATGGCAGGAAAACTTTGCCAGGCAATTGCACCAATATTGCTAAGAGCAGAGCTGCAGAGTAAAAATATATTGGTATTGTGATTTCACAATGTCATATTCCCTGACTGAGAAATGCATTCATGACAACATGTAGAAGAGGTGGAAAGAGACACAGTAATATCTCTGATTTCTCCAGATGACTGGAAACTACAGAAAGAAAAGGTTAAAATGTCACAGTGCCTTTTTTTTTTTTTTTTTTAATTCCTGCAGAGGAACCTGGCAGAGGCACTTTTGTTGTTGGTACAATTGCTGATCTACAACTGACACGAGGTTCCAATGGAGTTATTCTCAAATCATCCATGTGCAAAGAAAGCATCTGTGTTCTGTTTTCACCAGACCCCAGTGCTAGCAAGCGAGACGCCAAAGGAAGGGAATGCTACAGCATCATCACTTTGCATGGAAGACAACAAGGCTATTTCAGAAGACAGCAAGCCTGATATTAGTTCATATTATAATCCAAACAAATCAAGCATGGACAATTTGGATCACCTCACCAGGCTTTGGACACGCAGGAGGAAAATTTGGTGGTAGCCAGTGGTAATATGATTCTGATGTGCTGTGCTGAATGGCCACATTTGTCATTTAGCATTCAGAGTTCCCAGACTCCAGTTCTGCAATGTCCTCTGATTGCTGATTGTTTCTGGAGAAGTAGTCAACAACTTAGCTAAATAAATGATAATACAGTGGCTTTTCAATCTACAGTTTGTATTGGATTTCGAGCATTTGAGATGGAAATGCCAACCTGCTTGCAGCTGCTGCACTTGTTGAACAGGAGAGATCAACAAAGAATCAACCCTAGCACTTGTCACCACACAGTAACAACACAAAAGTGAAGATGTACATCCAAGTGTTGCATTAAAAAAAAAAAAAAAAATCCTGCAGAAAAGGAAAAAAAGGCCTAAAAAATCCTGAATCACAAAACAGTGCAACTGAATGGCTGCATCAGCACAGCTACAAAATCTGTTATATAGGAGAAAAAAACATGACCAGTATAAAATGTCTCTGCATTGATCTCAGCTAAAAACAGAGAATTAGATACTTATTTTTTGACCTACGGCTAAAGCATAAGAGTATAACAAATCACAATAAAATATTCTATGCAAGTAAAAGAAACAGAATCAAGGAGAGAAATGAAGACAGGCACATAATAAATGAGAGAAGAGGGTGATAAATGAAAGACAGGGCAAACCAAAAACCCTCACATGGATCTTTAGCTCAGCAAATTTAATGAACATCTTGGAGTTTTCTAAATTTACCAAAGAAGCACTGCTGAACATCTGAGTTGAAAAAAACCTTCCAAGCTGAGCATAAAAAACATATTACAGGCCTAAATCGTGTGAAAGATGTAGCAGAGGAAGCCAACAAAAAATTCAACGAAATGCAAACTTAGTCCTGTAAGGAGCTGCTAAATGGAGCTGGAAGCTTGATGAGATGGCTGCAGCACAAGGGCCTTAATCCATATTTGCTGATGCAAGTCTTGAATTCTGAGTGGTGGAATGTCAGATGCTTGTCTATCTCTTTTGAAATTCCTACTGCCAGTCTGTAGGCCTCTGATCAGGCAGGGAATGGCATTTTTCTCACTGAATTACTAAGCCCTCGTGTCAGGGGCTGGGAGGGGCTGCTGCTGATGGAAGACGTGTGTTTGAATTAAGAAATCCAGCAATTTCCCCTCAAAATAGATACATTGGCCCAAACGCTCTGGCTAAGTGCGAGTTCCACTGCACTCTTCCTACCTCGATTTTCCCTGTGGTTTTAATTGAAAGCTGCATTGCTCATTGTCCATCCTAAAATATTGACTGATTCTGCTGTGCCTTGCTGGACAGCTGCTGTGCTGTGGCCCAGAGGTAATTGATGGAGAGATCCCCCTGCTCCCCACGCTGGCTGTTCCACTGGGGAACAGAATGTCTTGCTTAATGCCTGCAGAGCACTCGGAGATCCTTAAATGAAAGGCATAAGAGCACAAAATACCATCATCATTAGCTACAAGGGCCACTGCAGAGCAATGGAAAAAAATATTCCTTTTCCCTGCCCATCTGGGGGTTTTGCACACTGCCTAAGCAGTGCTCCCATCCCCTGCCAGCTCAGAGAGCAAGAGATCAAATCTGTGCCTCTGGCATAACGGTGCAGAGTGCTAATTACAGAACTACCATAAAGCATCTGCTGTAATGCCTAACTATAACTCCTTGGCATGCACAAATACAGCACCTCTGTGCTCAGAGGACAGTGCTGGAAGTGAATCCTGGGGCCCAGAGCATGAGTGGCCCTCGAGGGAGTGTCCTTGGGCCCAGGTGAAGGGAGGCAGAGGAGCAGGGAAGGGCTTTAGCCCCTGCTGGTTCCCTTCGTGCAAAAGAGTCCCAGCTGCAGGCTCTGCACTCACAGAAATACAACAGCAAAGCCCTTGAAGCTGCCACCTACTCCTTCCCAGAGCAAGGTCAGCTATCCAAAAGGGAAGTAGGGCTCTGCTGAGGAATTTACAGGAAGAAACCTTCCTTTCACAGCCCAGGGTCACCCAGAATTAATTGTCTGTGGGACGCCGTGGAACCTCACCCTGACAGGGGATGTCTCAGAGAGGTTTAGTAGGAATTAGTCTTCCCCAAGGTACAACCTCCCCAAGAGTTCCTACATTCCTTGTTTCCACTGCACAGATGTGTATAAATAGGATGTCTTTGCACCAAAAATAATACTGGCATAGACAAGTGCACAGTAAGAATTACAATAAAGAATTACAAATAAATCTGTTCATATTTGTTTGGAAAAGGATACTCTTCATTCGTGCAGTCAGCAGTTACTGACCACAGGGACCAGAAGTACTCATACACCAAATAAGATGTTTTCTTAGTTTCAGGATTGGAGGGATGCAGATCCCATCCTTCCAATATAGATTTTTGCTTTAAAGGACTTAGAAGGTCTTTCTAAAAACTCATCCAGTGTATCAGGCTTATAAACTGGAAGATGACCTCCATCAGGATGGAGTCTCCAGGAGAGTCATCAAATGCTTTCTTATTCCCAGCTGATGTACGTGGATTTGAAAAAGTGACACGGAACCTGCCTGCACTCTGCACCCGGGTCACAGGCAGAAATTATCTGCTGGAAACTTTTTGTTAGTATGAAGCTTCTCTATGCCACAGCCCTAGGTGTCAGAAAATATGTGCTTTAGTTCCTGCAGGAAATACAAATCCTGTCACGTTTTAAGCATCAACACTAAATAGGATCCAAACTTGGACCTCACTTTGCAAGAAAGTAAGGAACAAATGAAGCCATTTATTCCACAATACCAATTTATGTGCTGTCATGACTGACTCTGAAGANCAAGAGTGCACCAAGCTGTCCTGCTAATACCTTTACAGTAAAACAAAAATGTAGGCACTTATGCACACACAATGGCACAAGAGGAAGTGTATATGAAAGACTCATCAGCCTGAAATGGATAAAGGGAGATAAAACATTGCTTTTGATACAAAGCTAACTAGAGAAATTGGAGGTTTTTGTGTGCTGTGTTTCTTGGATTTGTTTTGTCTGGACAGAAACACCTTTAGTAATTCAATATTAAAATAAGACGCTTTCTCAGTGCCAAAACTGAGTATCAAACAAGACTGGCACCCAGAGGGTGGTTGGGCACTGAACAGGCTCTCCAGGGCAGTGGTCACAGCACCAGGCCTGACAGAGTTCAAGAAGCATTTGGACAATCAGGGACATGGTGTGATTATTGGGGTGTGCTNGGTCACAGGCAGAAATTATCTGCTGGAAACTTTTTGTTAGTATGAAGCTTCTCTATGCCACAGCCCCATGTGTCAGAAAATGAGTGCTTTAGTTCCCGCAGGAAATACAAATCCTAGCCTATTACACCTCCCTTTTCATCAAAGAAGAAACATTGACAGCAATCATTGTTATTATTTTAAAATAGTGTCACGTTTTAAGCATCAACACTAAACAGGAGCCAAACTTGGACCTCACTTTGCAAGAAAGTAAAGAACAAATGAAGCCATTTATTCCACAATACCAATTTATGTGCTGGCATGACTGACTCTGAAGACAATAAGGCCAAAAACAACAACAGCCACCATTC
>VXBB01025292.1:49714-74566 GCA_013399915.1 Illadopsis cleaveri | reverse complement strand
AGGAAACCCCAACCCCCAAATCCCAAAAAAAAAAAAAAAAAAAAAAAAAGACCTGTTGAAATGTATTTTTCCACACTATATGTTGTGTTACACAATATAAAGAAAAATACCTAAGACCACCTCCAAATAAAAATTTCTATGGCAAGGTGGAAAAATCTCATCCATAGCTTGAAATTTATTCTTGATTACATAGACATTCTGGAGGTTCATTACTCTTGCAATTACAATTCAGGTTGGTAACCTCAGTTTGTGGGAAATAATCTGCAATTAAGTGTATTGTTATGATTCCAAAAGTTACATTTTCACTTTTAAAAGAGATGAAATGAAGTTCTAGAACCTGGAGGGAAAAAAGGGAAAAAATGCAACCAGAAAACCCAGCAAAAAAAAACTAAATAAAAGAATCCTCAGAGAAGCAAAAAATACCAAAATTACACTTTTTTTGTTGTTGTTATTGCCTAACTTGAGTATGAATTACATCACAGTTACATTCATTTTAGGTATTTAAGAGATCTTTTTAAAGCAGAATGAACTATTAAGGAGGGAAAAAACCTCAAAACCACCAAGAGAGTGATAAGAACCTCTTTACCAGCCTATCCTGAGATATTACTTTCATTTTCTCTCCCTTCCTTGTTGAGAGTTGTAGGGAACAGCCCTGGTTGGTGCCCAATATGTCAATAACCCCTAAAAGATTCTTTGGTAACTGAGAACAGCAAGAACATATCAACAGAGCAACCCAGTCATCTCCCTGCTGGGGATGCAGATGAATGCTGATATAAAACTACTTTTGTCCCACTTCACCTGAGCAGCACAGGATAACATACTCCATATGCATTGATCTCAAACAAAAACTAAAAGCAAAAACAACAACAACAAGAGAAGGGAAGCAGGAAGGAAGGTAGAGAAGGAACAGAGGGGGAAAGAAAAATAAATAATTACTCAATCAGACCCATAAAGTTCAGGAAGGGACTTGAGAAAAAGCTCGTTGAAATTGGGGCTTGATTGCTTCGGGGTTTTAAGCTGTGTGTGCTTCAAACAAGACACAACAAGTTTCCCTGCCTGAGCAGTAAAATAGACTCAAGTAATGAGACAGTTTCTTTTTCCTGAAAGGTTCTTCCCAGACTCGCTTTCAGAGCCAGCCCACAAGGACCCCTGCCATCCTTTGATCTTTGCTGGCTTCTGAGGTGACAGCGTTAAATATCCTCACCCATGAGCTGCAGGACAGGGGAACTGGCCAACAGGAAAACTCAGGAAGTTTAACAAAGACATAAGGAAACTTCTGCACCTGGAAGAAAATAACTCCAGCCAGCAGCAATCCTGGGGAGCGACAAACTGAAAAGTGGCTGAGCAATAGAGGCAACTTACATTATTTACATCATAGCAAGTGCCTCTTCCACCTACTATCAGTGAAAAAGTAGGGCTACTGCACAGTGGCCTCAACTTTTCATTCAATTTCCCAGGCTAAAAATAAGTTGCAGTAATCTCATAAGGTGTCAGAAAGAAAATGAATATCAGAAGGAAAATCTGTCACAATACAGAATAGAAGCGACTAGAGCAATACATATCCTTGATTTTCTTCCTCTCTTGAATTCTGAGGCTGGCCATCTGAGCTAGTCAAAGAGAGGGACAAAAAAAGCAACAGTCCAAGAACAACAACAACAAAAATATCCAGTGATTCATGATGACCAGAGAGATGGTGAACATCAAATGAAACGTTCATCAGATGCCAAACAGCAGACACGTCACATACTTGTTTCAAAAGAGCAACTTATCTCACTTTATTCTGCTGAAACCATCACTTTAATAACTTATTATTTCTATTAGACACCCACCGCCTTTTACTTTTCATCTCAGAGTGTTTAATCAACACTGGTATTTAGAGGTAAGACAGGGCTGACCAGTTTGCAGTTCATAAGCTGTACTAGGTTTCAGTAGAAAAGTTATACAAATTTATACACATATCACACTGAATTTTGCATGCTAGACAGATTGAGCTCATGTTCTGCAAGTTTTCCAAAAAAGCAGAACTAGCATCAAAGTAAAAAGTGCCCAGTTTCCTGTTCGCTTTGTAGTAAGTTTGCATTTTCATACACAGTGCATAATCATAAGTGAAAAAATGGATGGAGTCAGCCAGAATTACTTTTGTAAAACAGCAATTTACACACAGAATTTCCACTACAAGGAGAGAGGGGGAAAAAAGGGAACAGTGGGGGCTGAGGAAGGAGAAGGTCTCCTTATTTTTGAAAAATAAAGAAAAAAGTACAGCCGAAGACTATTTGGAATTCATCTCTATGAGATTTTTAGGGTAACTATGCTTTTCTTCATGAAATGCATCCTATCGAAAGGAAACAGATTTGGAAGTGCTGGGAAACCACAGACAAAACAAACAGCTGAAATGCAGAGCATAGGTTCTAAGTTCTTGCAATTAAAACTGATTTTAAGTGTTCCTCACTGTAAGTACCTGTGCTTTCCAATTGTTTACAGGCCTAGTAATTTGAAACTTGGACACTTTCTACATCTGAATGAGTTCATCTGCCTGGGTGAACCAGCACAACCCAAATAAAGTAGTAGAGCCAAATGAGTTTAGAGCCACTGGGGACTTTGCCTCATGCTGTGACAATCAGGAAAAGATGGGGTTTTTTTCCCCAATTACCTTTGGAGATTTGATCATGCCACTCTTATGAATGCTTTTCCAGAATTGGTTGGTGACATTTTTTGTTCAGGTAGAGGCAGCACCAGGGCCTGGCAGAATCCCAAACCCCAGAGAAGCGTTGGACAGTAAGGGTGGCAGAGGGATCTCTCCCACCTTCCCTGACAGCAGCCAGCAGAGCAGGGAGCAGTGTTTGCCCACAGGCTCTGCAGGTGCCACTGGAGGAGAGCAGAGAGCTGACAGCTTCTGTCAGGCATGACTGGCCATTCCCTTCCTTCCCTCCCTCTCCCTTCTGTGGGCACTGCCTGTCTAGTGCTTCATGCCCCATGTGCAGCTCCAGGAGGCAGAGGTGGGAAAAGAGGGAAAGAACAGGTTGATTTTGTGTAGCACAGTCACTCTAATCAGCCAAGCCTGAAGCATGAGAACCTGGCATTCCCATTTCCAGTTCCCCTCCCATGCAGTTAACTGGGAGCAATCAGCCCCCAGTGCAACCTGCTGCAGATTCAGCTCCCAGGGCTCAAGAGGCAGAAATCTGACCATAAGCTGATCTTGTCTGAGCATCAGCCACAGAATTCAGAAACTTCCCCTGAATAAACCCAGTAGGGTTATTCCTTTTATCATAAGACTTTGCAGCTTCTCAGTCAGGCTCTCATCTTTAACTTAGGTAGAGAAAAACAAAGTGTTTTCCCTTGTTTGGCAAAATATAGACCATCTGAAACTTTTAAATGCAGTCACACACATTAATCACACTAAAGCAGATGCAGGTTTTAGAAACCTTTTTTATGATTCCTAATACCAGAAGTTATATGCAGGTGAAGACAGGCTTTTGTAGCACAGAGATGTCCATACAACTGACGGGCAGCACTATCTGCTCTCCTCAGAAGTCCCATCCCTTTCAGTTTACTTATATTTCATTTCATATGTACTGGGCCGAGCCACATTATTTTAAGCTTCAATTACTCATGCCAATTCTTATTCACACAGCTGAGCAGTCCCTTTTAACAGAAGAAATCTTTGCAGGCCCAGACACACACTGAATGTTTAAGAACCAGAACCAAGGTGGGCAAAGCCCTGAAAGCAGCTGAGGAAGCACAGCAATCTCCTGGTTGTGCTCTCAGAGCAGGAGTTCATGGAAAAGCAGCCAGAAATGCTCCCCAAGCACCCCAAGGCTACGAGTGAGGAAACTGATGGCACTGGGCAGGCAAAGCTGCACCTGTGCAGCCCCTCTGGGATCACGGGAGGTCAAGTTCAACCAGGCAACCACTTCTTTGGTCTATGGACTTCCCAGGCCTCAGAGACCCCACTTCCCAGACCCAAGTCTACACACCTCAAGTCATGTTTGCTGTATGACATCTTGGCTGCTCTTGCCTCAGGCCTGTTTATCTCTGCTCCCTTCCTCGCCTCAGCACTCAGACCGATTCCTTTCTCAGTAATGGGACTTCTGAGAGCTTGCTTTCAAACAGCTAATAAAATTCAAAACAAGGCTTCCTGATTTGTTTCTTTGGTACAGTATTCCCTGTTCAGCTCCTGCCAAAGCTCCCCTCCCCAAGGCAGGCAAAAGTTTCTTCCAAACCATCTTCCTCCCACATATTAATTAAACATTACTCCCAGGCCTTGCAGCAGGCCTGCTTTTCGCTGACCACGAGGTAATTGTAGACAGATTTTCAGCCAAACCTCGTTGCTGGCTTGGGTTTTTTTTCCTTCACTTAGGGAGTTCAAATTCACAGAGGCTGCGCTGTGCCTGCTACATTATAATATATGCAGTACACTGCAAATATTCTGCTAAAATTTCAGCAGTATTAACATATATAATTAGGAAACCCTCATATTACCATGTTGTAGAATCAGCAAACAACATGTAATCCAAGGATTTTGGGGTTTTGTCTGGTCCTTTTTGCCTGCTAGGTGTTGCAATTAATTATACCAGTGCTTTTTGTTTTGCAAGTATTATTATAGTTAATGATGATTAGTGTAGATAATTTTGTTAGGTTGCTGTTTTCTAGCTTAGGGGTATCACTTTCATTCTAAAGTGTTGATTGTTTCTTATCTAACTTTGAAAATGAGATTAGATGTTTCTGGTATTGTCAAACTATGTAGATTTATATGGTAATTTAAAATCTGATAAGCTATGAGTGGCATAGGATTGTGTAATAAAGCAATCACAGCAGTTGACACCTCAGAGAGAATTAAATTGAGTCTTGCTTTAAAAGAGAGAGACAAAAACAAAATATGTCCCTCTACATGCTGGGGACCAAAGTGCTGGGGGAAACATTTAGGACCAGAGAATCATTACTTAACTTACAAGCAATGCCCTCATTTTCTCTGCATGACTGGACAGGTGCATCCATTATGTGTTATTTCAGGAGGAATAATAAAGGAAATAAATGGCCAAATACCAGGAGCTGCCTAGAATGAGACTGACTTGCTGAAGTTTTCTGTGATGGGGCTTGGATTACAGGCTTCTCCTAATGCAGCTCTCCTTATGTGCTTTAGCAGAGAACATGGATGGGAGAATAATAAGGCAGGAGTGACCTCAATCCAGTGGATGCAGTTTCTTCTAGAGGAAATTTAAATTCTCCTCGCAGGTGGGGCAAAGAAAAAAGCAACTCTTTTGCCTTCAGATTTAAAGGCAGCTTCTAAACCAACACTGGAAATTGAATTATGCATAAGAGCTCTGCACAAAAATACCCTCTTCAGTACCTATGAAAGAGAAACAAGAAGCGAAACAGATGCTTTTAGGAAAAGATGATGTCCCTGGGGACTGCTAGGGAGGCACATGATTTTGCAGCATGGGAGGCTGCCTGCTGATTTTCTTCTTACAACAAGTCACCCTAGTGTACATTCCTAGGCTTGTGACTCAGGATTGTTGTGCTGCAGCCGAAAAGTGGTGGGATAGAAGAGGCTGAAAGTACAGTCCAGAACGTGTCAGGAGAAATGTCTGTTTGAATGTGGCTCTGGCACATGGCAAACATGATCTTGGAGCCTCTGAGGGCTACATGGCTGCTTTAAACAGGCCAGGGCAGTGCAGGGACACC
The DNA here is from genome assembly GCA_013399915.1 of Illadopsis cleaveri. Taxonomy (NCBI): domain Eukaryota; kingdom Metazoa; phylum Chordata; class Aves; order Passeriformes; family Timaliidae; genus Illadopsis; species Illadopsis cleaveri. The sequence goes on along the minus strand of VXBB01025292.1, from coordinate 68,884 downwards.
AGGCCATCCTCCTCTCTCAGTGAAAGACACAAATCCCTCTCCTCCCTAACTCAGAGCATCAGAGGGAGCTGACCCCAGTAACGAGCCCCCTCATGGGTTTCCCTAAGGCACAGCCAAAAGATGTCATTAGAAAAGCAGACTGGTGACTGGAGAAGCCACAGTCACATTGCAGGACCTCCCCTCATAATCCATATTAGGGGGGATTTAAAAGCTGGCATTAAGCTGTGGGAGGAGGAGATGGGCTGTGCCTTATAAAAATGACCTCATTTTTAGCAAGCAAGAAAAAGAAATGCAGATACTTAAGTCACTGTGCATTTAAGAGCAGCTGAGTCTCAGTCTGAAAAGCAGAGCTGTGATCTACTTGTTTTAGTTATGCAATCCATATTTTATGACCAAATTGTGATCAAACACTATTATCACTATTGTTCTTTCAGATTTTACATCTGAATAGTAGACGCTGCTGTATCATCAGACAGCTGAGCCACAACACAAGACACATCCTTTTCCTGGCTGCACAGCATGAGTGGCTGAAACAAGGAGGATACAAGCCCTGGATCAAAGATGATGGCAGAGATCCTTTATTCTGGAGAATTACTATTCTGAGTTAACAAGCCAAGAATGGGGACCAAAAGACAAAATTCGCCTTTGCTTTTAAAAGAATATTTTATGGCATTTCCCACTCTCCTTTTCACTCTTAAAGTCTTACGCATGTCTTGAATAATTTGGAAATGACCTGGAAAATGTAGCTGAACTATGGAATACTCCAAGTGTCCTCTATTTGCTTTAACTCAAACAAAAATTAATATAGTACCATAAATGTGTCAAGAGATAAATTAAGAAAAAAAAAAATTTCTCTGCATAAAAGAGCTTAAATGCTGCAGTGCTGCTGTCCTCAGTTAACAGTTTTGAGGCACGAAAGCTTCTCCTTAACAGCAAGTGCTAACAGAATGTTTTATCAGAGCAAGCACTACCTCTAACAGCTCAGACCTGCCAGTGAGAGACTGGTTAGCAAAAAAAAAAAAATTATTTTACATCTCCTGCACTCGACTTGCTCTTGGGCTAGGCTGTTGCCACAACTCTGTTTCTGCTCCCCTAATGAATATCCTTGTTTTTATTCTGCTTTTTCCTCTGGCCACCTCTTCTCCTGACCCCCCATCTGCTGCTCACTGCAGTGAAACCAGCCTCCCACCCTCCCTCCAAAATCCACACTGGCCACAACAAGCCCATTCCCAGAATACAAAATAAAGAGTGAACAAAGGAAAAACAACATCCTCCCTCGTAGTCCCAAATAAGTAGTGAGCATCCAAAAAATAAAAGACTTCTAGCAGAAGCCCCAGAGTAAAGAAGTAAATGCTACCCAGAAAGAGATAAGCCTGAACTCTTAAATCACTTAATGCCTTCCCTGAAGTCACAGATCTACTGTGGGCCAGAGAAGTCAAATCTAGTCTGCTCCAAGGGATGAAGGGGCACTACAGGCAGGACTCAACTTCCTATCCTGCCCTTTCATCTTCAGCAATCCTTGTTTCTCATCTGACACATCTGTGCTATGGACTGCAGTGACTTTAATACCAGAGATTCATGGAGGATTTTTCATTGTCAAACCCACAGCAATGAACAATTCTAACCATTTCTGGAAAATCTTTTTCCATCCCCCTCCATGCCTGTCAAACTACCTCAACGGTATTGGTTAAACAAAGCTGCATAAACCCAGTATAAATCAGCTGGTTTGCTCTAATCCAGGCTTGTAAGTCTTTAACATTATTGTGCCTTCATACTGCTCTAACTCAGCCAAGCAGCAAGTAGTATCTGTTAGTAAAAAAAGCTTTATTTGTGAGGTGCTCCTGGAACATCTCTGCATAACCAAGAGCAAAAACAGTTGCATCCCTTCTTTTGGCAAACAAACAGCCAGGCAAGATCCTCAGCCTAACCAAGGGGTTTGTACTAACACCACATGCTCAAGAATATTCATAATCATGCAAATATCTTTGGCCCATTGACTAAGTCTCTGCAAGTGAACAATTAGTTTCTCCTCTATAAATTTTAATAAGCATAGGGCAGACCATCTACGCTGTAGCTGTTAGCTTTCTCCTCATCTCATTATAACAGAAGAATCCTTTTGGCATTTGTCAGCTTTCTCTGCATGTCTTCAGGAGAAAATTGTTCTTGGTATTCAGCAGCTTCCTTTTTTAATACATTGTCATGAACAAAAGCGTGCATTCATTGCTCCTCAGATTTCTCCACAGGACTGGAGGAGAGAAAGTTTTGTTTGTCAGTTGTCATACTTCAGGATGTTTTTCATAAGCAAATCACTCACCATTCATCAGCTTTATGTAGTTCTACTAAAAAAAGGAAGTGCTTGCTCCACTTTTCAACACACAGATGCAACCTCATTATAGGTCCAAGGATGAGAAACTCTAGATGCATAAACTCATGACCAATTAGCATTATGGGGAGATCTTCTGTACTCTGAAACAAATTTTGTGCCAGTAGCTAGGGAAAACTTCCCTGTGGTTATTAATTAGAGTGGGTAATTAGGACTATTAATCTAACTGACTTTTTTTCCTTCTCATTCACAGCAATTTACTTAGGAATAAACAACTCTGATCTTTTGGACAATTCTCCCAGCCTTGAACATGTTATTCCTATTCAGAAGGACAGTTAAGTGTGGGAAGTGCATTCCCTACAGCCACTGCAAACCCCATGTAGCAGAGGGGAACCAAGCCTAATTTGAGAATTTGCATCAGATAATAAGTAATTTAAACTGCACCTGCCACAGGTCAGCAGAACCTCCTCACATGCACACTTCTCCAATCCCAGGCTAGAAAAAAAAGACAGGTAACAGGGCAAAAAAAAGGAATTCCCCAATTTTGTTGGGGTAGGGAATAATCTGACACATAAGTACACTATACTAATCCTTCTATAGGTCTGCAACAGCTGCACAGGCAGGGGGTTCCTGGTGTTAGGACAGTGACTGCCACAGAGCCCAGCTGCCAGTTTTCCAGGAGCCTTACCACTGGCTTGGTAATGTACCTAAAGGAGCATTGCAACAGCCAAAGGCAAAACTCCTTTTGCCATCTTCATTTAGCAAAATATCCAATTTGTGATTATTTTTTTTCTTTTTCTCCCATACAATCCTTGCTCTTCTGTAATGCTTAGCACCTTTCAGAAGCACACAAAGCACTGTCTGTCACAGCCAGCTGTTTCCTTCCTGTACCTTCCCCAGAGAGCCCTGAATGGGGATTTTTTTAGCTGGCTCCACATGCAATAGGCCAGGTGTGGAGAGTGCATGGCTGCAGACACTCACTAAGTGCATTACTCAGTAATGCAGAGAAACAAATAAAAATCCTACAGTAATGCAGGCTTCTGAATAGAGCTTTATTGCTGTTACTGTACAGGCAGTGGGGTGGCACAAAGACACACAGCTGTGGCTCTGTCATTCCCTAAAAAAGGACCAGGAAACAGGTTTGGGCACTGGAACCTGATCATCCAGACCGGCTCTTTCCCATCTGGTTTGGGTATTTCAGCTACACACATCCATCATGCTGCACAAGTATATCCAGGGATGGAGCTCACTCCAGAGGTGATAAAAATGGCATTCCACAGGACTTGGATTCTTTTCTCTACACAACAAGGTTTGTCATGAACCTTCATGACAAAGAAAATCAATTGTCCAGACTTCTACAAGTGGGTGTGATAGGAGATGTTTCAGACTGAGAAAGCCACACAAACTATTTTTGTAGCAAAGCAGTCTTGGAGACCCAGAGGAATCCCAGGTCCAAGCACCACCTAAGTACAGGTTTGACTAATCTGCTCCTGCAGTCTGGACATGAACTGGGGGACACCACACAGCCCTGGGGTGAGGGACCAGTCCCTCTTAGAGCTCGTGCTGCAGTGTGCACGCTCACACACCACCAGGGTGGATGATAATTGCTCACTGTAGATGTGCCCAGTGCTTTACAGGTACCATTTCTAAGGCTTTACACGCCGAAAAGCATTTAAAGTTTTGAAACACAATCCAAATAGGCCCGAGGCAGCCTAATTTTCCTTTCAAGGAGTTATGAATTCATACTTAGGCTCCTTCTTAGCAGATCATTTTTGACCCAATGGCCCATGATGGCTCCTTCAAATCAAGCTACAGTCTATCAGTCAGCTTCTGTTTAGTTCACAGATCATCACTGCAGTGGAATTTAACAGCTGCTCAGGAGCCATTATAGTCTTTCATGTCAATCTGACTGTCAAGGGTGTAAAACAAATGTCAAAAATCTTCAAGAATAATTTTAATTGGTATTTACTGACCATACACAAGTAGTAAGCCTTTCTGCCCTAGTTTCTTTCTCCAAAAGGTAAAGCCAAAATACCTTATGACCAGGGAATTAGAGCTGCCAGAACAAATTGGTCAACACAGTAAACATCAGACACATTCTTAAGCTGTAGGAGCTTAACAGCACATTTACTCAATAAATCCCTGCTTTTCCTTTCATTCCTATAAAATAAAACTAGCTAGACTTCAAAAAGAAGTTTAAAAGGGAATATTTTTTATTAAGACTTCCCATCTGACTTGCTATAGGTCTTTTGTGCACTTAAAATGCAACTCTCAAAACATCATGAATATATGAAGCCTCAAGAACAAAAAAAAGAGAAAAAGTTGTGTTACATAGGGGAACAATTCTTATAGGGCAGAAAAAAACCAGTTTGAGGTCAGATCAGTTATACCTTTCAAAGCATGAAATATAAACATGTAAATAAACTAATTACTGGCAAAGAGCCAATTGAATGATGAGCCAATAATGAGCCAATTGAACATAAAAAAACCCCCAAACTCAAACTGTAGGCATGAAATTCAGCCTTGAGAAATCACCTAAAACATTAGTCTCCATTTTCTTTATTAAAAAAAAGAGGTGAGGGGAGAGAGAGGCATTAGGCCAGTGGCTAAAACATTTAAAGGGTTCCACACCTTTTTTTTTTCCTAAAAAACAACCCAAAAAAACCCCCCAAAACTTGCAGTCAAGGGGAAGCAGCTACAAATAACCATCCTTCTGCAAGTTCAGGGATGAACTCACACGTGTGGGCAAGGGGAGGCCCATCTGTGCTCCTTAGCAAAGGGAGAGGAAGATGATGAGTAATTTGTCCCTCTCAATATTTCTCAGAAGAGTTCTGTACATCATATAATACACCTCAAAGAGCAAACAGCTGCTGACTGCAAGCCTCAGTTCTTCCACTTCCAGGAAACATTTTTGCACTGAGTGANGGAAGGTATTATATGCATATTTTATGAATAAATAACTGATACATTGAAATAAAAATAAATTCTTAAAACCAATGCTTTTGGTGGTTTCAAGGTCAGAGTAGATTTTCCCCTCACATTTAGAGGCAAAACTAGGATGACACGTTTAAAGCCATTTAGGACTAGGAAAGAACATCAACCCACTTAAAAACATGTCACTCAAAGTCAACAAAATATTAACTATTAAAAAATTTCTGTGTGTTTCTATAAAAAGTTTTCAGTGTTTGTTCAAATAGTTGAATTGCTACACATGCATGCCAAAAAAAAAAAAAAAAGTTGATCTAGATTAACTGTCCTGTTCCCTTTTAAAATGTCAGAAAAAGGGGGAAGTTCTACACACAATTATTTTTCTCTGCTGTGCTGTTACATTCAGTCTAGGAGGCAAGAGAATACTCCTGCTTAAAGCCTTTTGGCTGCTCTTCAAACTTATTCCTGCATAAAACTTCTCCCATATCTGAAACAACTCTGCTCAGAAACAGAGATCTACTGAAATGGAGAAAAGAATGAAGCAGATTGATCTTTCTAGTAGCAAGTCACAAGGAGGAGCAAATAAGAAACAAACAACAGCTGAAGACTGGGTAAAAACTCAGTATTTGCACACCTGTGCACAGGTGGATTGAAGCACTGAGCACTGGGCTGCTATTAAATCAGAGTAACCAGTGAGACACGTTCACAGAAATTACTGTAAGGAAGCTGCAATGTGTCTTTTTGCTTTCAACCCTGTGAANCAGAGATCTACTGAAATGGAGAAATGAATGCAGCAGATTGATCTTTCCAGTATCAAATCACAAGGAGGAACAAATAATAAATAAACAACAGCTGAAGACTGAGTTAAAACTCAGCATTTGCACACCTGTGCACAGGTGGATTGAAGCCCTGAGCACTAAGCTGCTATTAAATCAGAGTAATCAGTGAGACACGTTCACAGAAATCCCTGTAAGGAAGCTGAAATGTGTCTTTTTGCATTCAACCCTGTGAAATGTGGGTCTTCAAAACCAGCTGAGCTCCTACTTTTTGTCTTGATAGTATTTTGAGAGAGGGACTTTTGTACTCCTACAGAATTAACAGGATCCTTTCCTTGCCCCATGTTTACATCCTATTTTCCCCTGAAGGAGCAACTGCCTGGGCTGAATGGAGGGGTTTTGTGCCAGTCATTTGTTCCACACTGGCTACTACACTTGTCAGGCAGGAAGCAGCCTTGATTAAGTTATTTGTATTCCTAAGAGGTTTCTTACTGCCTGGGCTCGCTCTGCAGTCCTCTAACCCTGACCAGGAACAGCTGAACAAGTGACAATAGTTCTGGCTAGTTTATGCCATGAGGACATAATGCCTGTCCCACGGGCACAGAGCACACATTTAAGTGGTGAAGCCAAAATTTTGCTGCTCTTTTCATTACACCAGCATGCCAGAAAGAGCCCAGCAGGTTTGCAGCGACAGCTCTGGTGCACAATCAGAAATCCTCAACATGATTTTGAATTCTAAACTCCCACAGGTCACATGTGTCTGCTGTTCCCTCTTAACTAGCTCTTGGCTTTCTGAGGTGCCTCCCAGCTGAAAAAAACTCAGCATTTGCACACAGTACATTTCATTAGGGTTTTACAGCATGGATCCATACTCAAATGCATAGAAGTTGAGCTGGAGAAGACAAAGCATCAGAGAAAATAAGTTTCTCTCTGGACAAATGGAGAGAGGGCCAGGCATCATGTAAAACAAAGGTGCAAAGAGACAAAGTGTCTGTGCTGCTGCCTGGGACTGACTGCAGCTTCTAAATCTACCTCTCCAGAATCCCACCCTTCTCACAGTTTTCAGGGTTCTCTGTCCAGCTTAACCAGGTTAAAAATACTTCTAGCTCACCCATTTCTGTTTGCTGCATCATTGTGGGTAACGAGTGCAACTGAGGAAAGATCTTTTTATAAATAAAGAAGCAAGCAAAGGACTGCTCAGTGTTCTGGTACAAACAATATAATACAGATGTAGTTTTCTCTCTCTCTCATTACTCAGTTTAGGGGTCCACCCTGAGAGAATTTAAAATTAGTCAGAAAAACAAGCAAAATATAGTCATTTGATGAAGTAGATGAGCATACAGCACTTTTACGCAGTCTTGTGTTTAACTCCTTTGAAAATACAAATCTAAAATGAATTCCAAAATGCTTTTACTTTTTCCTTAGTCATTCCCTTCTTAAACAGGGAAAATAAGGAAAAAATATTATTTAAACTCCAAATATATTCAGGGCAATAGCTGATTCTGTAACCCATTAAAGGAAACTCTGAGGCAGAGAGTAGGATTTAGCAACTGCTAACCATTAAAAACATATTGTTAACTTTCCCTGCAATACTTTTCAAAAGAATTTTCAAATATGCCATTAAGCTCATTATTTCTTAAACATTACAGATATTAGCATCATCATAATGCCACCATTCATACATCTTCCTTTTTTCTGTCTATTCCTCTTCTAAACTTGCCGTCCTCTTCAAAGCAAAGTTCTTTTACTTAAAAAAACACCCTTCTCTCCCTTGTCAGCAAAGCACTCTCATTTTCTACCTTCAAATCCCTCCATATAACCTACATTTCAGTGAGATTGACAGTAGTGCTCTAAATGCTGTCAGTATCACACCCTATCTTACAATTTTACTCTTATCCTGTGTATCATATTCTTCTAAAATCAGATTCTAAATTGCTTGGGGCTTAAAGTCGCCTTTCTACTTTTCTTTATCTTAAATCATTCCAAAGGGCCAAGCTCTTCCCACCCTGACTGGTTAATTTGCAGGAGCTTTGTGGCAGCCAGAAGCAGAGCCAACGTTACTGTACCCGTGAACTAAGAGCCAGCTGAGCACATGTTATTGCAGTTCCATGTTTTCCACATCAGTGGACTGTATCACTGACAAAAAACAGGCTACGTGGCATTTTGAATGTACATCAAGGTCAGCTGGTGCTGCTCATTTTCAGGACAGTCTCTACAGAGCTATGAATCTATTTTAATTCATTTTAATTTTCATAACATTGAAAATTTTTAAAAATAAATCAGGTGACTTTTAATTATGCTTTTTCACATTATTATGTCCTTAAAATTATACAATGAGGTGAAAAGTACAAATGAAAACCATGAAATCCCAACAGCAAAATGTCTAAGTGAGAGAAGTGAACTGAGATCACGGAAAACCAGATGCTCTCTGATAAACTGAGGGTTCACACTAATATTACAGCAGCAGAGTATAGCAAGGACTACACATTCAATAGTCTAATTATACCATGGATGTCATCAGAAAAAAAAATCCACCTTCATGTTAAATGTGATAGAATGTTAAGCTTTTTAATAAAGGAGAAAAATCTTTTTTTTCATGATAATTATATGGATTTAATGGAAACTCTCCCTGTCAAAATATTAAACCCAACTCACGCCAGGAGTCCTGACCATCTAAAACATACATCTTTCTCTACTCCTTTTGAAGTAGCAGTATATACCAGTGAGCTTTCTAATTGACTTTTTTTAAAATATAGAAAGGCTTCATAAACATAAAATGAGCCAATTTAAAACATTGATGGTCTTTGTACTGAAGTGCTGATGAGATAAAAAGCGCATCTGAATTACAGAAAGCACTGGCTTTTAGAACAGGTACCTCTAAGAAATTATTAAAACAATTTTTGCTTAGTGATCTTCTAAGCCAAGGAGAGAAAAGCCATTTCACACAGGCTTATTTTCTCCATCAGCCAAGGCATCACAAGGGCCTTGGTCTCCTTTTGTAGCTGGGGCACGGGAGCAAGAGCAGCTTTTGAACACTGCAGTCTTGTCATCATTACAACGTGAGGCACTCGGGCTCATTGCAAGTGGCAATAGCAACGTGGCTCCCAAAATATCCTCCTGGGGGAATGGCAGGGGCCCTGTGGTGTGTGGGTGAAGCTCCTCTTTTGTCCTGTTCTTAACCCAATGCTGCTGGGGGTCGGTGTCTAACCCTGGGAGGACCCCAGGACAGAGAGGTGAGGATTGCAGGACACTGAGGTGGCACGGGTCAAACAGGAATCAAAAATCTGGTTTTCAGTTTTCGTAAATTGGAACTGACAGGAAAGAACCCATTTTTTGGCATCAAAGGAAAAACACGCACCTAAGGACAAATTAAAAAATGCAGGCCGTCCTTTCTTTCAGTTAAAAGACACAGCAGAGGTGATAAAAGATAGAAATATAATTGGGGCATGCTGTTTGAGAGAGAGAGCAGCTGGAATGCTGAGCATGAGAGCAGATGCCTCAAAGCCACTGGGCACTACAGTGTCCCAGCAGCCCATTGCTGGACAAGCTGAGCATGCACAGGACTGGCTCTGTGATCAGCTCAGACTCATAGGAGGTCTAAAGCCCTGACCTTCAAGAACTGCAAGCTCTGAATCTCAAATTTATCTACAGCCACATTCTAACACGGATTATCAGCCTTGTTGTGGCTGAGTGTGCGCCAGAAAAGCGTGTGAATATTGGGAGATCTTGGAAGTTGGTCCAAAACCACAAACCTGTCACCCTTTTCCTACAGAATCCAACAGCTATGAGGATGCTTTATGAAGGGCCCAAAACATGGATCACTATCTGAAGCTCAATATGGCCTTGTGATCACCTTGCTTTTCTCGATTCATCTGCTCTTTTTAACCACATACTCCAAGCAAAGCTTCACTTCCACAGCATGGAGCTCCTTGCTGTATTGGGGAGTTATGAAGCTGCAAAGACATATTAACAGCAATACTGTAGCACAGCACAGAGGTGAGGAAAAAAGCTAATCAAGACACTACATCTGAAATGAAAAGTTACAGATCCTAAAACAGAAAGCAAGCCAGGAAAGTTACTCTTTAACATTCCCTTTGATCTGTGTATGAATTCTTCATTTAATTTGCTTAAGCTTGAAAAAGGTGGACAAGGAAGAAAAGAAATTTTATGAGAAAAATGGTTTCACAGCAAACGAACTTCGTTTGAGACTTCTGAAAAGGCATTAACTTATACATAATCTATATTCTAGACCTTTCCCACAGTTCAATATAAAGTGGAGTAGAAAAAATAAACTTAAATAATCACATTCTACAGGAGATGTGTCTCACTAAAGGTGAACACCTTTTTAATAAGATACAAAATTTAGGCCTTATTATTGAAAAATGTACACTCAACATTTGCTATGTATTTATGACTTTTGAAACAAGCAGGCAATGGATGTGAGATACGGAACAATAATAATGTGGACTCCTTGAGAGACACTGAAAAATGCTGTAAAATGGATTTGCATAGTGCTGTCCAGAGGATTTTCAATGCCACATTGAGACAGCAGCTCCACAAGCAACCTGCAGGTCAGAGGATCTGGATGTCTGCCTAGGAAGGCACTGAGGTGACCCCATTTTGTTGCCTGCACGCAAACCTGTCCCATGAAGCTTTGGGATTGATAAAGGGGTTTAAAAATTATAAATCCCTCCAACTTCTCCAGCTCTCCAATCTCTCACACACCCTGGCAACAGCACATTTGTCACTGTGTCACCACTGGCCCTGGGCACGGGTCAGCATCACAAGGGACATTGACTTTCTGCCCTAGAGACTGAGGAGTCACCACAGAGGGTTTGTGCTTTCTCCTGGCCAGTTCCCTTCACCTTGGCTGACTCCTCAGGTGGGAGGAATGAGCTGTGCTGAGGAATGGGTCACCCACAGTGGGGCAGGCCACTGACACCATCCCAAAATTGTGCACCAGCTACCCCCAGTGCGTTGCAGAGGCATTAACTGGCTGCACCTGGGGGGACTCAGCTCCCTTTTACTGCACATCTTTACAGAGGAAATGACCAACCAACCTGATCTTGTCAACTGTTTTTCCCAAATATCCCTTCTATGGCTTAATGCCAGCACAAATGCTGCTATGAACGTTAGAGAGGTATAATTTGATCCTCAAAGTCCCTTGATTCCTCTCCCTCCTTCAGCCTTGCAGATAAAGAGTGCATCATGAGGTGCATTGTGTGCAGTTTTGTCAGAGGAGGCAGTAAAAGCTGGTCCCATGGTCACATTAAATGTCCCTGGGTACCCCTTGTTAGAAGACAATAAGGACTTTTTTGTGCTTTCACCAGCCAGCTCTCCTCCCAGGGTGATGTACTAAGTACCTGCCAGCTGTTTTGCATTTGGCAGAGGGAGCTGAATGCTTTTACTTTTTTTTTTTTTTTTTTTTTTTTTTTTTTTTTTTTTTTTTTTTTTGCAATGAAGGCCACTACATACATGTAAGATATTAATTCAAAGGCAAACAGGCACTTCTTTGATGGAGAGATGAGAGTCTGTGAGGCAGAGATGGGTTAATAAATGTGAAAATGAATCTTCTAAGGATAACGTGCCACTGTCAAATAGCAAAACAGCTGAAGCACCATTCTGACATCTCCTCAGGACACATGATATTCTCATAAAATGTGGGCAGGGGAGAGACTTCTGATGTCTGGCCCTACCATTTATATTTTTAGAAGGCTGCACAACAATACTCTGACACCCTGAGGTATCTAAAGGTTCAACAGTCCTGTACAGTAGGTTCTGCCTCCTTTCTGAGGCACACAAATCCATAAACCTCCACTGACCTGTAGTGTCAGTATGTTCCTGCCTGCAGCCCTTTTCTTCTGCTGTGTTAGAAAGCCTGACGAGACTGCTTATTGAATTTCTTCCTTTCAACATCAAAGGCGCCAGCCATGCTCTCCAATTATTTAATAGATTCTGCTATAGTGGAGATCACTGATTCATTTTCACCAGAGATACCCAGTCATTGTAAAGAGCAATTATATATAATAACACCCTAGCTGTTCTCAAACATTCTTTTATCAAACACATAGTCCAGTGATTACCAAGATGGGCAATGATCTGATATTGATAATAAAACTTAATGTTTTCGGTGTTAGTTTTACCAAACTATCAATAGTTTTGATCTGCAAACCCTGGCATTCAAAATGCAGCAGCAAAGTTTGGGCTGCCTTTGCTTTAACTGTTCAATATTTATTTCATGGTCATGCTCTTTAAGCCTCACAGAAAGGTGCCTCTGATTCAGCTTTTTGCTGCGTGGCAGTGCTGTCTGAGGGAATGACACAGGGAGACAGGAGATGCTGACTTCTAAAGCCAGTTCTGTTGCTGGGCAGCCTGGAGCAAGATGCTTTGTCTCAGTGCCCCCAGCTGTAAAAATGTTCCTTCCTAACTCTGCACAGGGGCTGGAGATCAATTTGTTAATGGCTGTGCATTAGCACTGTGCACAGCTCTTTGAACATATACGTCCTAAAAATACTAACCCTTTCTGCCCTTATTCACAGATGACTTTCCAGACCAGCATATTAAAGAATTCCTTTTCTAAAAGATTTGCTGAAATAAAAACCTCAGTGGTAGCTGCTTACTGAGCCTTGTCTCTCGGTGGCTCTGGGGTGGCAAGTCCTCAACTCCAAGTAAAAACTTTTTCTAACCCTTCCTTTTACAACTGTGATAAAACCAGAAGCAAAATTAGAGCAGTGAGGTTCACAGGGCCCAGTTGACCCTGAAGCATAAATTGTGAAGAGCAAAATGAGAGCATCCACCTTCTCCAGACTCATTCTGAGCCCAGCCAGCTGACAAGGGCTGTAGTGATGAAGACAATCACTGTCTTGAGCAGATGCTGTATCCCCATTGATGGATGGCAGAGGTGTGGGAAAAGTTCCTTGCCCTGGAAAGCTATTCTGTCCCACAGGCAGTTCTCATGCATTTCAGAAGAAAAAAAAACCCAAACCAAATTCCTTATTTTAGCTGGACAACATGATCCACTATCTTTCATATCTCATCCTTTCTCACTTGTAGGGCTACATTAGACACAAGTTTCCTTTGGCATGTTCTCTTTTTCTGCCTTACAAATCACCTTCAGGCCAGCTGTGGCCATTTTTTGTCTGTTCGGCAGGACACGAGCACTGCTCCTGTTGCAAGAGGGATTGCAGCCACCACAGAGCCTGCCCACAGCAGATCCTGGGGGCACACTGCACAAGGACAACATGCCTATGCATGAAATAAATTTACATAAAGCACTTCAACTGCCTAAAGCATGTTTCATTTCATTCCACCCCCTGGAATATGCTGGATATATCTTTTCAGGATTTACCAGGCTGAAGCCTTGAAGAGATGAGTTGACTGAAAGGCAGCAAATGCACACAGGTACATGTTAGCAGAGGGTGAAGAATGAGGGAAGAGAGGGTCGGTGGGTGCAATTATTCTGCCACAGGAGCTCAGGTCTTGCACTCAGAGCAGAGCCCCACACAGTCTGCATGCCAAGTTATCCCCTGGCTTTAGGCTGGGGTATGTCCAACATGTCAGGAAGCCACAGCATGGAGGGGGGCTGATTCATCCTGTTCTGCCTCTAAAATCAGTGAGAGTTTCAGGGGGTATTCGAAACCACAATGTGGCTGTGCAATTTTGTCTACAGAATTAAATCCCACAGACCAAAGAGACTAGAGGTGTGAGCAGCAGATGCCAGTCCCTGTGTGGGGACTTTTTGTGGGGTCAGGGACTCTGCAGTGCTCCAGGAGAAGCACTCCTCAGCTCTATCACCCCGAGCCTCAGCAAAGTAACTGGCCCAGTTTGCCTCTTACTATCAACTGCTCCAGCTCTGACTTACAATTGGAATTCAGACCCTGCAAAATCTAGAGCCTGCAGCTAACAGCTACAGCAAATTATCCAGCATTAACCAGCATAATCTGCACTGGTTTTCATGATGCCTGTTTCCCACTCCTCCCCAGTCACTTACAAGCACTCTGTGGGCACAGAGAAGCACATATGGAACAGCCATAGCAGCTGGGAAGGAATTTTTCTTGCCCACATGGCCTCTCTATTTCTTATTCCAATGCCACATCCATTCTTTTTCCACACCAGGCAGCTGTGAGACTTTGTTAATATACCACCTGAAATCTATTTTCATCTAGCATTCAAAACATGACTGTAAATGGTTTATTATTGTCATACTTTTAGATTACTTTAACTTTAGGAGCAGTGCATTTCTGCTCTTCATTTTTCCTGGCAAGGCACACTGCTTCTCTTCCCTGTAAGGTGAAAGATCTATAGACTGCTAGTTGTCAGTGCTTGCAAGTAGCCATTTAAAAGCAGATATTTTTTGTCAGCATTTTTATTTGTGAAGCTTCTATGACAGATTTGGAAATTGAAGCCCTTGATTTATCTCCAGGCAGAAAACTAGACAGAGGCAAGGACACCATGAGCCTCAGGAATGAAATTACAAACATGTCATTACCTCCTTTAATCTGCTCTTGTTTCTGTGAAATTGCTCCTGACAACCCCAAAAAATCCATGTGCTTTTACAATAAAAAAAAATCCTCATTTCAGGCTATTTTCCTCCCATATTATTTCAGGCCTCTCGCTGCTAACTTGTGTGAAAACAAAGGCTAGTAAATATACTTCTTTTTAACTTGCATAGGGGCTAAGCCAACAGACCCAACCAAGATACAAAACAGTCATGTCTAAAATCACCATCCCTCTCCTTCCTTTTTATTTTTTAAATTCTGTTTTGTTTGTGGGTTTTTTTTACATATTTATTAAATCTTGTTTGTCTCACAGGAGAAAATGATTTGATAGTGAGTCACTCTAGCACTCAGTTCAGGCCACACTTGGCATAACACAACATCACAGCTGGCACCCTGAAACCATGACTGACACACTCTGGTCAAGATACACGTGATGGGAGTAGCAGGGGGTTGTTGCAAAACAGGAGTGAGAGGCATGGGAGGAATTGGAGTGAGAAAGTGGCAAAAAGCCCAACTCCCATTTTTTTGCCCAAGCATTTCTATTAGCTCCTGTTTTTCCACCGTACTATAGGCCGGCACAGAAATTAAAAGAATTAGTTTGTGCTGTTACCCATGTGACAGCATCCATGGGTGACTGAAAAGCCTCTGCTGTGATGAGAAGGGCCTGAGTGGGGGTGCAAATGGATATACAAAGTAAAGCCCCTTTCCTGAGACAGTGCCCAAGCTGATGCTGGCACTAGTGGCAACTCTCAAGCGAGCAGTGTCAAGTGGAAAATTGCAGCTTGCCTCAGCTGGGTGTATAAAATTCCCTTCTGGGCTGGCTGGTGTGTTTCCCATGTGAGAAACTTCTGGTCACCCTTAAACTATTCACAGCTGAGACAGTCATCTGATGGCAAGAGAATGGAGAGCCTTGTCCTTTGTATGTTTTAATGTGGTGGAAAACAATTGTCAGGTCTCAGAAAACAGATAGAAAGCAGCAGCACCAGTGCCTTCATGTCTTACATAGGTCTAAAAGGTAAAGAAGTTACCTGCTGTGAAAAAAGATCTCATTTTCCTTCAGAAAAGATCTGGGAGAAGGCCACTCTGCCTGGGTTAATTCCAGCCTGCACCTGCAAGCTCCTGCATCACTACAACAGAGCTGAAACAAAGCTGTTCTGGCAAGGAGGAATGTGTTCTTCCCCTACTTTCTTAGGTGACTTGACTTTGCAAAAGAATGGGTTAGGTCCCTAGCTGCTAACCTTAAGAGTTATTCTCATCATCACTGGCCCAGTAAAGTTGTGATCTTATTTTTCTGAGAGTCAGCAGTGGTGACAAACAAACCCTGAAGCAAACGTGGGCGTCTCTGCAGCCGTATCACTTCACAGAGGAGCACTCATGCCAGAGCTGAAAACACTGACACCAGGGACCACACAGCCCCATTACCCTTCCTGCTAAGCCTGCTGTTTGACCTGCTTTCTGGAAAAATTTCAGGTAACAGGTTCCAGTACTGAGCCCAAAAGGATATCTGATTGATGATACAGTCAGCTCACTTGGCAAAGCCTCAGAGAAAGGTGAAAGTTCAGAATTACCCCTTTTGTGAGCATCTCATCCCATTCAATTCACTACAACTATTTTAAATGTATCCCTTTTCAGTGGGCTAAGGAGCTACATCCTAGACACCCAAATCCATGCCCTAGGCACACACAGAGATTTAAAACAGAGCTCTGGACTCTGCTGTGGCAGGGAAGCACAAGAGGTTAGATATCAAAACACACAATTTCAATCCTTAAGCCCCTTTACCAAGCCACCTCTTTGTTCTCAGATTCCTCTCTGTGACATGAAATCACTACCCACCCTTTATCACAGGTGTCTTGCAAGCATAAAAGCAGCAATCTAGAAAATGTGGATGCTGTACTGAATAAAGGTTTTGGTATTCACTGCCATGCTGCTGTTGTCTGCCTTCAGAAGGGGGAGCTGGAAGCCGTGGGGAGCAGCACTTGGGAAAGGGTGGACTGTGGGCAGAGGTAAGAAACAGGCAATATGACTTCCTCTCCCCTGCCACACCCACCAAAGGGTCAGTGAAATGGCCACAGCTGAGGCCAATTATAGCCAGGTGCCACACATCACCAGGGCAAACCCAGAGCTGTGTGTCTTGAGCAGGGAAGAAAATCAGCTCAATCAGAATGTGATGAGCAACACCTGTGTGCAGGAGACAGCAGAAATGGTGTCCCTCCTTTAAAAAATAACACTGTTGTCACCAGATCAAGCTTCTTTTGGGAATTCAAAGAAGTGATGGAATCACCAGAGGAAAAAAAAGTCATATTTAATCACCAAGGATTAACAAAAGCCATGTTGTCATTAGCCACGAGCCACCTTAATGATTCCTGTTGTTAGGTGCTCAGGTTGCAAATTGTTTTCGCACATAAATTCTGTCATTGTGGTACCTTTGTGGTGAATGTAAAAATTTGCTTCATAACTTGACCACAAAAAAGCACAATTCTGGCTTTAAATTACTGTAAATACTCTTTATTGCACAATATGAATAGTTTTCCATTTTAATTATGTAATGGCATTTTCCTATAGGCACATAATTTTGTCATTTATATGGCATTTCACATTATTTGGGGACAGGTGAATTTAAAACACTTTGTTGCATAATCTCCATTTTGGAGGAGACCTTTTGAGATAAACACATCAGACATCAGCGCTTGGTGCTAAAATTAAATCTTCATCTGCTTAAATGTGTGGGTTATGAGTGTAGCAGAACCATTTACATGTCAGTGAGATGAGAATCAATTCCACAGAATGGAAAGATTACTTAATCTGAGATATATTTTCTAGTTTTAGAACTTGTGATTGACAGACTACCTTATTGCTCTTCTTTTTTTCCTTAACTTTAAGAATATCTAATGAAATTAATCACAGCCTGGAGGAGACAGTTTGAAACCTGCTAAGAATTATAGATGTCAGAGCAAGCTTTACAACTCACTTGGACTAATTTGCTGCTGGCAAATATATCATTGTCACACACTTCTGTAAACTTTGCATCTGCAATCTTTTGAACTAACCACACAGGCTGAAGCACTACTTTTCAAGTTTTAAGCATGTGATAGAAGTGTTGATGCAGGGTTTCTAACTTGGCAATAGCTCAAACAAGGATGTGTTGTTATAATAATCCCATGTTTTCTAATAGTTTTTTTAGTCCATATCAGAGCACAGACAGAGTAGAAAACAATAATTTTGCTATTTTGTAATAAAGCACAGAGCAGTGCTCTAGTGCTAAAGTCAAAAATCAGAGAATTTTTTCTGTACGGAAATTTGTTGTTCCTTTGTATCAGATATCTTTAAATCATTAATAGCATTACTATCATTAATAAACTCACACAATAATTTATCTTTCTTGAATGGACAAAGAGGGTTGCATTACGCTTTACCCAGACTATGCAAGCATTTTATAGAAGCAGCAGAAGTTGGAGGGAAAATCTCCAGTAGGTTTTGTCTCTTCAATTCCTGTCACACTGTCATCTCCTTGTAAGCTGCTGATTTCTGTTTGAAACAAATACCAGGAAAAAAAATATTTATGTTATTAAAACTCCTGCACTAAAGCCATACCTTAATTATTCTCTTGAGTCGAGTTACTGACATGTCTGACTGTCACGCAGCACATCTGTTTCCAAAGTTGTTTTGCTCTGCATTGCTGAAGACGTGGAGCCGAGCTGTCCTGTGGAGAACATCCTTCTCCAGTGTCAGCATTCAGAGATGCCTGCTTATTTTCAGACTAGGCACTGCCATTCCAGCTCTGACAGGCACCTGAGCTGGGTTTATTAGCAAATTCAGTAGATGCTGCTGAATTCAGTTTCTTTTTACATCAGTGGCTGTCACAGACATTTGCTCCCCTGAGACCACGTGAGTGCAAATCTAATGGGATTTCTAATACATGTTAAACTAACATATTAGTAAAAGAGGCAAAGGCTAATTTTTAACATGACAATCTTGGGTTTTAAAAATGTGCCTTAAATATTAACTTCATTTTGTGCATGGAAAACATGGATTGGATATGAGACTTGCTCAAAAGGCAGTAAACCCTAGGTAAGATGATATTGATTTTGCTCCTAACAGCTAAAGGGATTTGGGGAAGAGAACACCCCCAAAGAACTCCTCCCGACCCAAACATGTTGACTACATAAAAGATTTGTACTGACACAGAGAGAATCAGAGACAAAAGGTGCCCAGGGACTTGAAGGGCGGAGTCTAACAAAATGAGGTTTAATGGCTCCAAGTGTTGGGTCCAGCTGGCGGCCAGTCACCAGTGGTGTCCCTCAGGGGTCTGTGCAGGGGCCAGTTCTATTCAATATTTTTATTGATGACATGGATGAAGGTATGGAGTCTTTCATTAGCAAATTTGCAGATGACACTAAGCTGGGAGCGTGTGTCAATCTGTTGGAAGGACGGAGAGGTTTGCAAAGAGACCTGGAATGGTTGGACAGATGGGCAGAGTGCAATAGGATGAAGTTTAATAAGTCCAAGTGCCAGGTCCTGCACTTTGGCCACAATAACCCCCTGCAGCATTACAGGCTGGGGACGGTGTGGCTGGACAGTGCCCAGGAGGAAAGGGACCTGGGGGTTCTGGTCAGCAGCCTGCTGAACATGAGCCAACAGTGTGCCC
>VXBB01025292.1:20538-49339 GCA_013399915.1 Illadopsis cleaveri | reverse complement strand
CTAAAAATAGGTGTGAGGGGAATGGAGCAAACATGGGGGAAGAAGAAGAAGGGGCAGGGAAGCCATTTTAAACATAGGGTATAAACTGAAATCACGAATAAAATCTCAAACTGAGTCCTCAACAAAGTCTTGCACCTCCACAGGTTGGATATTAGGAAGAAGTTTTTCACTGAAAGAGTTGTTAAATACTGGAATAGTCTGCCCGGGGAGGTGGTGGTGTTACCATCCCTGATGTGTTTAAAAGGAGACTGGATGTGGCACTTGATACCATGATCTAGTTGAGGTATTAGGGCTGGGTTGGACTCAATGATCTTGAAGGTCTCTTCCAACCTACACATTCTGTGATTCTGTGATTCTGTGAATAAATCTATTTAGAGATATCAGTATCTATATCTATCTATCTATCTATCTCTATCTCTATCTCTATCTCTATATCTATATATATCTCAGAAATATTTTGAGATCAGGTCAGATGTAGATCTGTATTCTTTAGCCATGTTGTTATGGGACTTTTGGTTAACAAGAGGCACAGGTACGCTGCAAGAGAAGCAATCCTTGGCCTCACTCATCATGGATCAAGTGCCATCTGAAATGTTGGTTTGCAAGATGTGTTTCAACTTTCTAATTCATTACAGTAGGAGGCAGTAGGAAACCCAGGTATTTCCAGGCTGTGTTTAAAAAGCAAACAAATAAAGTAAAACTTTGAATACTGTTTAAACCCTTCTTTTCTACCCTTTTTCTTGTTGTTTTTTTTTTTCTTTTTTCCCCCCTTTGATTATCAAAACTTGCCTAAAGAATGTTATTTGCTACAAATACATTTAGGAAAGAATAGGCAGTTTCAAGAAACTAAGGAATCACCTCAATAACATTTTAAAATTTTTTCTTAGTATTTTTTTATCAATTCATGGGAAAAGGCAAGTCTTCTGGTGAGAAATGATTTTCAAAGGGTCTTTTCAAACAGCAGTCTTACAGACACTTCTGCTTTTGCTTTAAAGCTGTTATATATATNTAATCTTTGATTTCGCTTTTTATTTATAACAAAGCCCAGTTCTCCACTGAGGAAATGCTGCTGTAATCCTGTACCAGCCAGATGAAACTGCTGGATCAGCCCCATTAGAAAAAAACCCAAAAAACCAACAACTTTAGCTGGTTTTTGGTGCCAGCTCTGTACCAGCAAAGGGTTTGGTTTTTCACAGCAAGCTGAGCACTAGAGTGAGTGTTTGGCCAGCGAGGACCAAGGGGATGTGGGTTAGTCGCACTCTACCGGGGGCTCTGCTTCTTTTGAAATCAGTCATTTGCATTTCTTGCAGCTTAGCACAGTTACTGGAAGCAGCTGTGCCCAGTGAATTTTATGAGGACATTTAATTCCCAGGCCTTTCCCTGCAGGCCCACATTTCACTCACATAACAACTTCTTGGGAATATCTGCTCATGGTTTTCCCTTGTCATATTTGACAAATTCTCCTGTAGCTTTTCACAAAAAAAACCAACTCACCCTGCTTTCCTGTGACTTCCAGTAAATATATAGGCCCTCAGAGAAAACAAACAAAAAAGTAAATTCCAAGTCCCTCCATTATTTTCAGACTTTTTTTTCTATTCAGCTGTAATTGCACGTTTTCTAACTTGATACATGGGCAATTCACTACCAGTATATGGCTGTGCCAGCCACTGATCCTTTCCAATATCCTCCCACTCCAATTTCTATGCATTAGCTTAGAAACAAGCTGTAGAGTTGTCCCTGCTTCTTGGCAGAGGTCAGTGCATTAACATGCTACTGATTTTTGCAGAGGCTAGACGAGGTTTGAGTCAGTACTGTAGCACTTGACGCAGTTTTTTTGGACATCTCTAATGCTGTCTAATGAGAACTTTGGCATAAGAGGTCATTCAAAGGGGAAAAAATAAAGAAAAAAAGCAACGAGGAAAGAAAAGGCTGAAACAAACCTTTCTTCATTCCTTGCCCCAGCATGACACTGCACTCAACACTTTGCAAAAACAATAATTGGGTTCTATGCTTAAGTACATCCAAATGAATCAGGAGTAATTTCACAGAGGTCTGGGGGAGTTAGGCTGATTTTAAACTGAACCAGCTTTGCTATAACTCAGCCTTATTTCTATGGTTCCCAGTTTCACCTTGTTTCATACATAGGTGATGTCTGCCAAATCACTGTTGGTCATTAGAAAAACTAAAACCATAAATTAGCTGGCTCGTTAGGGATATAGGGCAGCAAGGGCTTTCCTTTATCTCCTTATATAATGATCCCTGTTTCTACAGAGTACTTCATTTCCATTTGCAAGAGAATTTCATGGCTTGTACAATGAACTCTGCAGCTCATGAAACTCTGACAATGGTCTTCACTCCTTTCTTTTTGGTTAATTGTAACAAATTTCGTTGGCTGGTTAAAAAGGAGATTATTTCTGGGAAGGAAGTTCCTGCCCGAGGTATATAAGGAGGTGAGAGATTTCCAAGTTTTGTCTCTTGAGCCTATTAATAGTGCATCAAGGTTTAGCCTCTTTCAGTGTGAATTGAACAGAGGGGGTTTAGAGCTCCTTTTAGCCGTGAAGGAGTGAGAATGCCACTGCCATTGTCAGAGAGTAACTGTCTGTCATTCTTTCTGGCAAGCACCCGAGTAAGTGGGTGGCAGCTGGTGACAAGGGCTATGACTGCACTTGCCATTTCCTTCTAATAGCTGGAGCAGAGCTTTGGCCTGAAGCAGTCGCTGCTGACTTCCTTATGTCTCCAGTAAGCTTTGAGAGAGGAGTTATGCAGATGTAAATTTTAAATCAAGTATGCCCGTTCCAGTTGAAGCTGCTGGTATACTTTTACCCCAAAAGAGTAGGGAATGCTTTAGACCACATCATCATTTCCCATTAGTTACAGGGAGAGGGCTTCTGGTGGCTACAGGAACCTCAAGTTATTCCCTTTTACCTTATTGTCTCCCACAGATTTGATGCTCAAGGTGTTGCCTGTAGGCAATCTGCTCTCTCTTGGGCTCCTGAGTTCAGTGTGGCTTTTTAGCAGTACCCTTTGATCAGCTCAAGGCTGCCTGTGAGTGACAGTGGAAGTCCTTTCTGTTGGGAAACTGAAGTGATGCCTCCTCAGTCCCAGCTCTGGGGACTTCAGGGCACCTCAGCAGTGTCAAAGTGACACTTTCTCAGTCTGCCATCATCTTCTCCCAGAGAGGCCTTTTTCTCTCTCGGGCTTTGCTTTGAAATTTCTTTCATTGCCTCCCAGAACCCTTAGTAGTTTTTGCAGTTGTGTCTGAATCTTTAGCTCTGCCCCCCTCCTTTCATTGTGAACCTCACATTCACAATTCAACTGTGAGACTTTCAGTGCTGGGAGAGGTACTGCAGCATTTCCTCCTGCCAACACCTTTCTTTTTTCTCACTTTCGTTGCGTTTCTGGTTCTTCTCCACCCCACACAGCCTATATAATTTTATTCCTCCTATTCCTAGCTCCTTACAAGGTCTGTATTTGTTAGCTTTGAGCATTAAAGGGAAACACCATTTTTGTCTGGTTTTGCCCTACAAAAGGGCACGATGATCATGATTCATTTCCTGAATGAAAACGCAGATTCAGTGCCACAGGGGCATTGAAAAAAGCTTTGCTATTTCCCTCCCACTTTGAAGGAAATAAAGAGTGTTGTTGGCAGGGAAAGATGTATGACTTGGTGATCATATAATGCCCTGACCTGGTGCTTCTGCTGACACACACACTCTGCAGCGCAGCCAAAACCAGCCACACACCAGCTTCCTTCCCATCCTTGGTTCAGCTACCAGCACCTTCAGGAACTGATGCTGAATCTCCTTCCCACTTCAGTGGATGCTGCCTTCCTGTACTGAGTATAGTGGGAAAATACATACTATTTTCCTGTTTTGCCTTAGACCCAACCTGGAAATGAAACTCGAGATAATTTTAGCAAGGAAGTAATGTAAAAGGAGATCTTTAATGAAGGCCTTCAGGAGCAGTTATGGAAAGATGCCCACAAAAGCCCACCCTTCCCAGGGTGAGTACTTTTTTATAGGTTTTAGGAAATTAGCATAATTGATAAAAAACACCAATTAGGAGGACAAATGGTGATGCAATTCCCCCTCAGGTCAAGCCCCTTCTCTGGAGCTCCCCTTCAGGACTAGTTGTACTTTGTCCATGAAATGTATCCGGAAGAGTTGTTCTCAGCCTTGGTTCCCAGGAAGAACCAAGATAACACTGGAGCCTTGTACCTCCTGGGGCTTGGAGCTCTGGAATTTGTTTTGTCTTTTTGCCAAGGGAAAGGCCATGGAAAACTAGCTGCTAATACAATAGGAGACAGAGTTACAAATATATGTGTGAAGAATGCAGAGAACATAGAAAAGAAAAAAGGCAAAACCCAAATGGCATCACCACCACCTCCTTTTTATATATTATGGCTTCCCTTAGAAAGCCTCAGTATGTTTCCTGCTGAAAAACTTAGAGCCAAACTTGTTGATCAATGAGTAAACTTGGTTTGCCTGTGCCACACAAAGCATCACTAGCAGCTGTGCAGGTATAAAACAAAAAGGAAAAAGAGGAAGCTGTGTCCTAAGAGATTATGGTAGCCACAAAATCATGAACCTGGAGTAGCAGATAATGTAGAAGTAGTCTACTAGGGCAAGAAAAAGGCATAGAAAAATATAGAAAGAATTGTGCTTGTGCGTGTGCCCATTTCTGTGCAGCTGTGCCTGTTGTTTATGAGCTCATCAACTTGAAAAATAAACCCCCTAACTTAGAGCCAACCACTAATTTCATGCCAAACCAGAAGAAGACCTTGTATTCATATTTTTATTAATTGAAGCTGTTCAGTCCCATGGGATTAACCCTCTCATATATCACCTTCAGTTTCCCTGTGCAGACAAGGCTTGGTAGCACTGCAATCCTGTGCTACCTGCATGAAGAGGGCACCACTGTGTCCAGGCAAATAAAATTTAGGAGTCAGTCTTCTCCCAGGGAATGCCAAAACCAGCCCCAAACTGACCCAGAGACATTGCTACACTCCCAACAAGAGGATTGCTGCCCTCCTCTCCAGCAGCTATGACTTGTTACCACCTCCAGGCAATAAATTAACGTGGAGCTGGTGGCAGCAATTCATCTGTGTCACCTCTCAAGTGGGTTAGAACCTTGCAGGATGGTTGGCCATGAGGAATGTCCTCATGCACCCTCAAAGGCATGGAAAACTTGGATGTATCTTCTTAATAAACATGCTCAGCCTGCTTCCCACAGCCAACATCACCTTTTCAGAATTAATTCCAAGGTCCTGGGCTTTACTTTAAGTATTTTTTTATTTGAGTACAGTTAAAAGTCTTGCTAGAGATCATAAATGTAGACCATCATCAAGAAAATTATTCCTCTATCCTGCTGAAGGCTTTACAGAGAGAATTTGCTAAAACTGGAGCATCAAATCTCACAGGAAGAAGGAACGATCACAAACTGCATTGGTTTCATCTTCAAATACAAAGTGCTTTTCAAAATATAAAGTTCTTACATAAACATTGGGGAAATACAAAAATAGAGAAATAAATAAAAAAAACCCTAAAGCACAGTGCTTCATTGCACACACATTCCTTCATGGAGTGTGGATGAGGAAATAGATGTGACAGCTCTTAGTCATGTTGTTTACTGCTGTTCTGGAGGGTAATCTTATCCCATGTGAGTGAGTGCAATATAATGATGTACTTTAACTGTATCACATCATGGTGTATGTGCTTTTGTCTCTGAGGCTACCATTAGATGCTCCAGAAAAAAAGAAAATGCACTGGAAAAATTACAGAATTATGTAAAATATTTTATTTGTCCTGAGACAGGGCTGGCTAATGCCATGATACAGGACTAAATGCCCTTGCAAATGGTATTTTTTTTTTTTCTGCCCAACCTTATCTCTCAAGGTTCAAATTCTGATTTTCTTCTCTCTTCTTCTTTCCTTTGTCTCTTTTAAATTCCCACTTCTGTCTATGTTTAATCAACTCAAAGTCCTTGAAGTGGGGAGCACTGCTCCCTTCCCAGGTGATGGCACCAGCATTTGAGACATTTCTTGCTGTTCCGCCGCTTTGCGAATCTCCCGGTTGGATCAGTTTCTTTTTGCACCTCAGGCCACGAACACAGGCTGAAAACAAAAGCAACAGGCCCCCTGTTTGGTCCTACACCTAGAGAGGGACAAACCTCTTTCCCATGTTCCTGGCATGTGCAGTTTGCCTCCTCTCCCTGCTCCCTCTTTCCCCCACCCAGCCGGCCGGGCGTGGAGGATGTCCTCCCCCTCAACACTCGGAGCAGGGATGGTTGCTATCCTCACCAGCTGACATCAGTGCTAATTTCCTGTAAGTTGCCACAGAATAAAGGAGAGGCCCTCTTTCTGAAAAACCTTTCCGGCTTGCTTAAAAACACTCTCTTGTCTTCTTTTCTTCCTGTGTGCAGCTTGCAGAATCAATGAGGCCCCAGCCTCTCAGCCCTGAGCAGCAGAGAAGCTATTGCTGCAAACTCAGCAGGAGGAAGAGACAGGGCAAGCAAGGAGCCCAGAGATAATCAGAAGTGCCCTCCCATGGCTCAGGATGTTGCCAAGTGCTTGGAGCAGGACCAGAAGGCAACACACTATGACTCTTTGTCAAGCGAGGCATCATCTTCATTATCCCCACTTAATTATCTCTGAATTTCACTAATTGCACTTACCTTTATCTTACACTTAGCAAAAGGGCTGGGCCAAGTGTTCCTCTATAACATTACTTTTGAAAAACTCTGTGCATCTTCATGCAGGTGCCTGATGACTGTTGAAAGGGGCAAGGAGCCCCTCCTACACATCAGTGTTTAATGTGTATAATGCCATGGGAGGCTGGTACAGAGACTCTGTATTCAATGGAATTATTCTCAGTATTCAGTGTAATTTCAGGCATTCTTTATGGTTTAAAAAAAAGTCTGTTTGTTTTCTCATTTGAAAACAGACAAACAAAACCCCACAAAACTCTGAACTAAAAACCAACCAAACCAAGCACAAACCAAATCAAACCAAAAACCCATAGGAAAAGGGACTCTCGTTGTTTATCACTACAGAAAGTGGGAAAGGGGGCTGGGATTTTGTTGGCTGTTGATGAAAAAAAATCTTGTTAGCAGCATTTACCGATTTAGGACTCTTTTTTTAAGGGAACCACGTGAGGGCCATACCAAGTTGGAGTGATAAGTGTAACAATCTACTTTCAGCCAGGGAAAGGAACAGAGCAAAGTGCAGTTACCTGTGGGTAAATGTTTGGCTGGTGACAGAAACCAGAAAGGTACTAAAATTATAGCTTGAATGCAGAAAACTATTAATCCAGGGGTGAATTGAATAATTTGCTGGACTGTGTCATTTGCCCAACTGTGTCATTTGCTGGATTGTGTCATTTTGCTTGGGTAAACTGTAGACTTCCAGCATGCTTTGTCCTAAAAATCATGGGCATGTGACTGAGGAAAATGTGAAAATCGTTGCAATGTTTAAAAAGCTCCTTATTGCATTTTAAATATCGGTGAAGAGGACATATTTTGATTCAGTGAAAAGAAGCAATAAAGGTAAGAACAAATCCACTGCATCCAACAGGACTCTACATTTGTCAAACATGTGGTTAGTTTAGGTCACAGGAAAACTGAGATGCACAGTGCAAGCGCACTCTGCATGGGGGCACCAACCTGGGACTGGTTTCTTTTTCATAAACACAGACACACTCAGAATTTCCTCTCCCCTCTGACATTTGTCCCTCTCCCTCTGAGGCTGGCGGCCTTCTTGCCCTTTACAATATCAACTCAAACAGGGTAAGTGGTGCAGAAAACCTTGCATGAATTCCACAGCTCCTTCAAGAGGGCTAAGCCACCATTTAAGTCCCACAGGCTTAAATGCTTTTCATCACTTGACCTCTTCATAAGGATGTATTTCCCCTACAGTGAGGATGGCATCCGACAGCTGTTACTTTGTCAGTCAGAAGAAACTATAAAGCAATGCACAATAAATAGTATATAAACATCAAATCAAAGAACAGAATTTGTAATTCTGTCTTGCATATAATTTCCTTGGAGTACGGTTTAAAATCTCAGAATTAATATTTCGAGAAGAATATGATTGCAAAAATTCTACCCAAAATCTGCTCAGTGAACAGTCTGTGTGTACAGCCACTGGTCTAAATCAACTCCACTGCCAAACTGGCAAGCACCAAGTGATGTATAAAATGAATAGACAATTCAGAAATGTCCAACAGATAACTAAAATTGAAATTTTATTTTTTTTTTCAATAATATTCATCAGACAATTTTCTGACAAGACTTTTCTGAAAGATGAAGTGCAAATGGGAACCCTGTAAGAATGTTTAGAAGAACTGTACATGACATTTTTAAGCGCCACCAAGTACACATTGAATACTTTGTAAGTATATAGGCATAGCAACATGCAAGTGTCATGTACCCAACATTACAATATGCATTTTGTCTGCTTAAAGTCATTGATGAGGAAATAAAATGAAATTGATGTGTCTTATCATCAGTGCAATATGTTTAATTCCCGTGGATTTTTTTTTTTAACAGGTTGGTGGTTGCATTTCTGAACCATTCAAATATATCCTTCTCAGAGCTATAAATTGCCAGTGTAAGAGCAAAACACACCGGAGTTCCTAGGAGAATACACTGACCATGAATAGATGAAGTTGTTATAGTCCTTTCACAAATTATGCCTTATTATTTATTCCAGGAAACTTCCTGCTGAACTGAAGGGGTTTTGTAGTTATAAAATATCTAGGCTAAAAGTAAAGGATGCACAAGGATTGCTTTATAATTCTTTTGAAAAAGAGCTAAATAGCAACTCAAACATGTGCATTAAGGACTTGAGCCTTGTTCTTTTGAAATCAATAGGCGTACTGTACTCAATTTTGATGGAAGCAGGACATATATGAATCCAGTAATCCATGAGTTCACTCTCTTGGCTCACTGTTTTAGCAGAAGCAGATGACTGGAGGTTATATTTGCATATTTCTATGAAAGCTGTATAGGGGTATAAGCAAATCTGCATTCAGAGAAAAAGGACGACATGTGCAACTGCATATTTACTAACATTAATCAATACGCATAGAAAGGAGAGAAAGAGGAAATGATAAAGAAAACAGCCCAGCAATTAAAGACTATCCTCCTCTTTATAATCAACATAAAGAGTTGATGATCCTTACAATCTTCTTTACAAGCTATTAAACTCCCTCCCTTTATACCTATTACAAAAAACCCTCAATATTTCATTTTAGAACAAGACTGAGGAAATGATTATGTTTAGAAGGAAATAGCATTGGTGATTTTCAGCACTATGCATAAGGGCAGGCTAAGGCTGTCTGTATTTGTGCTGAAACACGAGATCAGAGCTCACACATGAAACACTGCTGGCTTGACCCAGAACACAGGGAAAGTGCTAAAGTGCTGACCCCAACAGGCTTGGCTTTGCACCTGAAATCTTAAAAAAAAAGGGAAGAAACAAAACCCCTTGAACTTTTCTGTAATAGTAGCACAGACTGGTCCTTTCAGAGGAGATCCTTTTCCTTCCTCCTTTCCAATTAGATCGTTGCTTTTAGCCCAGCAGAGAATAAATGACTTAAGACATAGAATGTGGAGGGCAGACCTACAGTAAACACAGAAGCCACGAAGAATTTTTTTTTAATTTTTTTTCCCCATCTACTGCGAGGTTCTGGAAGCCCCTACAACTGCAGACTCATTCAAATTGGCTTCACACCTTCTGTCTGGTTGTGAGCACATTAAATATTGCTGAAGGAAACGAACACAGCTCGGCAACAGGATGATTCCTAGACGCTGGAAGAATTCCCTTAAGGGCTGCTGGAAGCGCATGAGGCTTGGAGCATCCTGAGGATGTGGAGTGATACACAAGTGTGCTGTTCAACCATGTTTGTACCCTTATTTTCTCCTGAGTTAAAAGAAGTGCAGAGTGCTGGTTAAGGTTCCTCGATAGCAAGAAGGAACTGTGCTAGCTTCTCTGGATGCCAAGTGAACAACTTTCATGTGTTTTAGAGGCCTTAGGTCCACCCTGGAAAACCCTGTAGGAAGTTCTACTCTCAAAAGAGTTTCTACTCTGTTCTGTTGACATCAAAGGGTTCTCTACTAATTTTTCTCCTGCTTTAGTTTGCAATAGTCCTTCCGTGCTCCCCATGCATTGAGTGTTTTTAATGTAAACATGCCCTGGCAATATTATGTTTAAATAAGAGACAAGTCAGGATATCTCAACAGTGTTGATATTGCATATTTAATTCAAAAGCTTGCATGTGCTTTTTAAGGTTTCTCTTCATACGTGCATGCCTTACTAGGAAGAACTGTGTTGCAGTTGGATTGCAAATTATTATCTAGAGCTGACTAAATATTGATGTGTTATAGCAGTTTATTTTTAAGCTGTTTGGGATGAATCCCCAGCCAGTGTAAATTGGCCCACGTTTAAGGCAACAGAGTGAAGCTGATTTATACCAGCTGAGGCTGTGTCCTTATGCCCTGTTAAAAAGCTAAAACTACACCAAAATTAACAAGAACAGGGCAAGAATAATGAACTCAGGCAACATTTCTACCTATTTTTAACAGAAAAAAATTAAACAGTGATTTCATTTCAAGACTAAAGCAAAGATTCAATAGTATTTAAAATGTATACAAATATCTCATAGCTAGTATTTAGACTAAGAGGTAGATGTCATATTCTAGGAATAGAGTATAGTGTGGAATGATGCTAATGGCAGTTGCTAAATACATTTATTTGCCTGTTACATAGGACACACAGGAGGGTGATAGCAATGGCAACCACAAGAAGGCTTACAAAAAAATTCTTGTCTTTTGCTATTCTATGTTATCTGTCTTTCGGTGCATTTCTTCTGGAAGAACATGATGGAAAAGTGTCAATAAGTAAAAAAGACCTATAATACAAAACTTCATGTTTACAAAAACGTTATCTCTATCATTAAAGGCATCCTCTGTACTGCAATGGAAGCATTTTGTACTTACAATTTAAGATTACCTGGCACTACTGAGCAAGTAGTGGAAATTCCAGGTGAGGTGATTCCGCAAAACAGGGGTCAGAAGAATGCAGCTCTCTTTCTCTGTTGTTCATTCTAAAAATACCAGGGCATATGGCAGTATATTTCAGCATCTTAACATACTAGGCTCCATTGAGGACAGAAAAAAAGATGAAACTTGTGCTGTTGAGCCAGAAATAAGATTACAGAACAGTGCTGCCAGACAGAGTGCTGGCAGCAAAGCCATTAGAGGAGTCAGTGTCTTACTTTGCCTAAAGGTGTTTCAGTGGTATTTAATGGTGCTCCAAGAAATGGAAAGCAAAGCTGGTGAGAATGAGGAGGAGTATAAGCATTTTTTATAAATTAGTTGTCGCTGCAAGTAGAGGAATTACACATATTGCATTAGGATATCCACTGCTCGTAGATGTACCTTCCACTTTTACCTTGTGACTGTTAGGGGTCACCTCCTGCTTGAAATAATCAAAATGCATATTATAATTACATGGTTTTCCAATATCCATACACAGCAAGTACAAGATACTTACATGTAAGTACACTGTATTTACCTATATTTTTGCATAGTTTTTAGTGTGTACTTTGTGCCACTTAATAAAAAGCATTACTCAACATTTTTTTCTGTTGCTGCTTTTTCTTTATTAGACAGCTTGTTCAATTAAAGTTGGAGTAGCTGGGATTTTTGGTATGTTCATCACAGATTTCCAGTTCCTAGGAGTGTAGAGATCAGACATTTGGAGGAGTCTGGGTAAGCGGTGGGGGAAGCTGCAGCATGAACATTAAAGTTTTAAATCACCTCTTTTAATTAAGAAACGCAATATCGGATTTAATGATGCTAATTGAATAAACTTACCTTTGATTCGAATGGAATTCTAAAGGTAAGAAGTCCGTTTTCCTTTTGGTAACACTTTACAATAAGTGGCACTAAATTACACTAGAACTGCTATGTTACAGGGAATTACATGTAACTACACTGTAACTGTTGAAAGAGCTACTGTACATGTGCGTACATGGTAACTTCAGTGCTGTTACAATCATGAATTACATAATTACAGATGATTCTGTCCTTTCTTTTCATTGAAATAGCTATATATATATATTTATATATATATTATACTGCAATGAAAACACACAAGATGTTAACTTTCATGTCTCACTTAGAAAAGAGTTGGTGTTCTTCATGTGTTCCTTTAGAGAGGGAGTCTCAGTGCAAGACGAACCATCCTTAAGTAGTGTGGAAACTTTTTGAGATGTTCTAGCTTAAACTCTGAGCCTCAAGTTAAACATTAGGTTCCTTAAACTGTCTCTTGGTTTGTCAGATGACACTAAAAGAGTGGGATGATGCACCCCTTGTCTTCTGATGCACCGCTTTCTCGTTCAAATCGTGAGAATGTTCTTGAAGCATTTAAAAAAAAAAACTAAAATAAAGTCTACATCAAAAAGTTTAAAAAATAATCAGCAATCGACACTGTAAACAGTACACTGGCAGAAACTAGCTACCTGGTCTGGAGAAAACTACTCTGCAAGTGAGTGAGGGAGAGGATGTCACATACATTTTAGTGAAGGTGGTTCCCATTCAGAGCCTCCATTTTACACACCTGCTGGGCGCCTAACACCATCACAAAAACATTTTTTTCAATTTTGTTTTCAGAATGGGAACTTGAGCGAAAGGAATGGACAACTGGCTTTTAGCCTACTTAATGTCATTAGTGTTGAGCCATGATTCTGCTTACAGAAAAGAGGGATGCCTCTTTGTACCCAGTGTAGGAATTTGAACCCGTGAAGACCAGACAGGCCTGCAAAGTGCTATCCAGGTAGAATGCTCTGTGTGGGGCTTTCCACACCTGCTGTGCACAGCTGCAAGGGACATCACCAGGTGCAAGGCAATGGAAGATCAAATGGGTTAAAAATGAGCACGTGTGAGGAGTTTTAATTGAAAGCCAATGAAAAAAAAAAAAAACAAACCAAAATCCAACAAACTGTTTTAACAGTACAATTTATATGCATTTTTTTGCCAGGTTGAAATGCTGTTTCCATGCCACTGGAGAATATGGTGTGAAACAGTTACCACAAGGCCAATCCTGCTTTTGGAGGTCCTACCTGACCTTGGCTGGGTAATGGTTCAAGTAACAACCCTACTATTCAAGCGAGCTGGAGTTAGGAAGGATGAAGGAAGGCGTAAACACCACGCTGGTGGGGAATTCCACTTGAGCAAATAAGGCCCTCATCCAGGGAAGCACTTTGTTTATAAGCATATGAACAGTGCCTTACACTGCAAGGGAACTTCTCTGACGCCTGAAGCTGACTATGTGCTTGAAAGCTTAGTTGAACTGGGCCCCAGGTCCTGAAATAAAACTTTGATACTGTACTAGAGCTAATGTACCTTACTGCAGTGATAAGAACCCATATTTTTGGTATTAAACTGAATTACTTCCTTTGCCAGCCTTTTTACATGTTTATGTTTTGAAAGACATGAATATCTTGTAAACCTATACTAGTTTTCAATGTGTCTAGTAGCACCTACCTGGTTCTCTCAAACTACCATATTATATTAACATATTATTGCATTTTTCCACAGATGGGTATGGAGTGAACTGTAAAACAAGCATGCAATCACATCAATGCAGACTTATTTCTTTAAAATGTCATACTGTATATGATTTATTATGTTAACACTCAACCACATCATATTATTTATGTCTGTATATTTTGAAAAAAAGTGCTGCTTTGATTGACGTCACCCTTTTTTCTTAGAAATTAACAAGATAAATGCTTCAACAAAAACAATTAAAATACTCTAATATTGTCCTTAAAAGGTTTATATTCTTCTGATAAATAATCTGTCACAGCACCTTTATCTTCCATTTTACCATACCACATGATGTCTTATTCCAAATTCTCCCTTCCCCACACAAAAATAAAATCCCAGGAGAAAGTCCTTTACAGCAGACCATCATGCTTTTATGCTTCACAAATACATCAACCAGAGAGAAATACTTCTTTTGTCAAAGGTGCAAAAAACACAGGAGCAAAGCGAGCTCCAACTAGACCAACTTGCGTTCTCCAGTGCAGAATCATTTCCAAGACCTGTTATGGCAACCTTTTCTTTTCATTGGAAGAGGAAATAAGCCGATGGGCTTACAGTGTTTTGTTGTCATATTTAAGAGCATGTGATTTTTTCAGCTGTCAATTACACAAAAAAAAAAAAGAAAAAAAAAATTTCAGAAATAATCCAAAACAGAGACCTTCACTGTGGAGCTAAAAGCATGGCAGGAATTCTCTATCATTCACGGTGACATAAGTTTGTACCTCACAAAATGCATAGACAGGAATTTAATATAAAGAATTAGTCCATTTACTGTATACACAAAACATATATCTTTTGTTTTAACACTTCTATTTTTTCTTTTTTTTAAAGTTTTTTTAAGTTTTTTTTTTTTTAAGGTTTTTTTTTTTTTTTGGCAAACCAACATAGAGAAGGAGCTCTGGAACTGCCANGTTTTTTTAAGTTTTTTTTTTTTTAAGGTTTTTTTTTTTTTTGGCAAACCAACATAGAGAAGCAGCTCTGGAACTGCCAAATTAAAAACTGAGAATTTTAGCAACTCAATAGTACTTTTTAAGGATAGTAATCAAATGTGGTTGTAATTTAAAACCTGAGGCTGTGCACTGGTTGTTAGCTTAAAACTACCTTTCCATATAACATTGTGCTTCCATTGTATAACAAAGAAAAAATTAACAAGAACTAGAAAAGTTTGCTGCTGAACAGTGCTAGGACATACAGACAAAAAAATACTAACACATGTTATCTACTCAGAATACTGATTTTGAGTCATATCTAAAGGGATATAATGGACATTAGAAAATGTTTACTTGTGACTGACTGAGCTACTGCCAAAAAAGTTGAATATGTATCAAATAATGTTTAATTGAATTTATTATATGCACTATATACAGATACTAAAATGCCTTGCCATTGTGCCCCATGAACACATCGAATTTGAGTAGGCAGGTGAGTTCATGTTTAGCAAATAAATTACAAAAACATAAATTACTCAGAAAGTTCTCTAATCTTGGTGAACCCCAAAAGCGAATAAAAGGGCAGGACAAATTGTTTCAAAAGAAGCTCTATTACCTAACTTTGCAGAATCTGTATAGCTATTCAGCATGTTTTCACCACGGAAACATGGCACTGTTGTCAAGGTACCATTTAAATCATTACAAAAAAAAGCAAAACAAAACAAAAAAAATTCACTGGACTGATCTTTTTTTCCCACCAAATCCAAACATACAGGAAACTGTACTAAACAGATTTCAATTTGTGTTTCCAAGGGCGTATGTTTCAAAAAACAAGTTGCTTTTTGAATTATAGATAGACAGGTATAAAATATTCTTTGTAAACCTCTAATCTTAGACTTAACATTTTCTGTAAGTAAGTTAGGACCTCACCTAATAGTACTTGTTATGAATTTTGCTCTATGACATACTAGTAGGGACATGATAAAAGAAAACTGGAAAAGAAAGCTGCATAACACTAAAATATGTAGAAAACTTGGATTAAGATGATGATTAACATTGTTAAGGCTGTATATTCAAGCACTGTATGTTAAGAGAGCAGTGGATATGATTTTTAGGCAATCAGAAATGTCCTGTTTTACGCATGATACTGTAATTATAGAATGATGATGTCAACAGCTGATTGTTGGCATAAACTGGCTACTTATAGCAGGTATGTGAGTTAATAAAGATAGCAGAAGATGGCAGAAATGAATTCTGAGAAATGACAGCCAGTTTTCTCCAGCAGTCAGCCTGATAAGTAAAACTCCAAGATTCTAGCTCTGCATCTAAATGAAATACTCTTTTTTCTCCTCTGCATTGACTTGGCTGCCTTCTGCATTGATAATGGCTGTGTCAGCATCAGGGGCATCTTCAGCTCCTTTTGCTTCATTTGTTAAGTATGTTCCTGTAGGAATCAGTACAAGAGAAAAGAAAAAAAAAAAAAGAGAAAGATTAGTTTTTTGGGTTTTTTTACACTGCATATAGGTAGTACATGTCAAACAATGTACTCCAATTTTTTAATGAATGAAAAATATTTTTACCCAGTTTTTAGTATATATCATAAAGGTATGCTCAGCTTTCTAATTTGCTAAGACATATTTACATTGATTCCTATACTGGTAAAGGCACGTATATGAACACCAGTATATCCACAACAAATTAAGGAAATATTTTAATAAAACTCCACTTTATCTAACTGCAGTAATATGCAATATATTTTTCAATTATAGAATAAGCGATAAAATCTTGGGTTATTTCATGAAATAGCTATCCATCAAAAACAAAGCAATTTTAAGACTTAGATATTCATAAACATGCTTTTTCTTTTTTTTCTAGTGGCCACTGATCATTTGTATTTCTGTTTTGCCTTGATCAAATCTATGCTTTAATTTTACAGAATTGTATCACAGTAGGTTCCAAGAATTACAAAATTGAGGTAGTTTTATTAACTGAACCAACTCATATTATACTGTCACAGCTATTTTTATGCTCTGGATATGAATGAAAAAAGAAATAGGTACAATAGTCAAATTTCCCTTTGTGTAAAGCATTATTTATGCTGGCGTAAGATGTACAACTGTTCATTCAGGAAAGTAAAACAAAAGACACATACTTTCACAGGCTCATTAAAAAAACATCTGATTTTCTCCCATATAGTCCAATCAAATCGAAAAGATGTTTTTTATCAATTTATGTTTGCTAGATATATGACTATCCTATCTAAAATGGGAGTTACTGAATTAATACCAACTCTCATCCTCCCTTTTTTTTTTGGAGGGGTGTGGAAAGGGAATCAACTGAGTTTTAGCAATAGGCCTCTACAAGCTGTACAGAGGTTAAATCTCAAGGCAGGATTTTGGAACCAACTAGGTCAAAATCAAATCATAGAGAAGTCAGAAGTCAATGTCACTCCATTCCTGTCATCTTTAGTGGCAGAGGGGACTGAAAATGAAGGGACCAGAATTATTAAGGTAAAATCAGAGAATAAAGTAAAGCTATCCCTGGGAATGAATCCTTTATTCCAGCAGGATCATTGATAAACTGATTTGAAAACTCACCATTGGATTCTAATATTATCTTTTTAACATACATTTTAAATACTAGTATAATCCATTAAAATGAAAAATCTTGCTCACTCAAGGCACATATATTCTGCTGAATTGATATGCTGGTTAAACTCTGAGAACATGATGAGAACATGTAATCAAGTATCAGGAGTTAAGATCCAAAACAAAGGGGCAATCTTACCCCCTGGTCTCTCTAAATCACTGACTTACAAGGTGACCTTGGGCACACACTAACTCCATGTCCTTTGCCTTAGCCAGCCCACTGGAAAACTGGTTAAAATTCACAGGGACTTCACTTGCAATCGGACTGAAAACTATTTTTTTTTTTAAATCATTTAGCAGAGCGGGGAATGGCCCTCCCAGCTGAAATGCCTTTCTTCCAAGAGTGACAGAACTTCCACAGAGCGTGTCCTACCTTTATGTCTTGCCAGGTATCGACCAAGGAGAATTATAGAACATAGTGTTACAAAGACAACTACAGCCACTATTCCTCCTATAAGAGCGTGGTCAGGTCCGGTCTGTGTCAAACCATTTGGATCTAGAGGGAGAGACAAAAAAAAGCAAATGTTGTCCTACACAGAGGAAAAAAAAATGACAGAAGAAATTCACACTACCAAGTTTCATACTGATCATCCTTAAAATAGGGCATATCTCTTTAATATTCAGCACGTTATTCCCACTTTTACTCCCAGAATCTTATCGACAACACAGTGCTGCTTGTATTCCCAGACTGTTAAAACCCTGAGGACATCACAGTTATGAAAAATATTACCTTATTCTTCTTTGGCAGAGGTTATTAAATGGAAAAGGTTTCTAGCTTTGCCCTTGTCATTTTACAACTGAAAACCTGGCCATGGCTATTTATAGAAGGAAAAACAAGGAAGTGAGAATTGGGGATCGGGCAGCATCAGCAGAACAGTGTCTGCATAATACATAATTTATACAATTGATTCTCAGTGGGGAACCCTTATGTGTTCTCTTCCTCTCATTCCTACCCTCTTGCACCAGAAATAAAAAGGCAGATAAAGTGCAGCCGTGCCAAGTTCCTCTGCACATGGCTGAGTCTGCATGGATTTGGTCAGATAAAGGTATCAGGCAACCTGAAACTCATCATTCAGACTCAAGCACCAGTTTGTGAACTTACTACAAACGCTTGATTAACACCCAGTGTGAGCAAGCTGTAACAGATATCACAGAATCAAAGAGTCATCTGGGAGGGAAAAGACCTTTGAGATCAACAAGCCCAACCAATGAAGTAAAACCACTTTGTCAACCAGTCCATGGCACTGAGTGCCACATCCAGTCACTCCTTAATCACCTCCAGGGATGGTGACTCTACCACCTCTCTCCCCACCTCATCCCAATGCCCAATCACTCTTTCTGTGATGATCCTCTTCCCAATGTCCAACTTAAACTTCCTCTGGCACAGCTTGCATTTTGGTGCTGTTAAACCTCATGCTGTTGTATTCAGCCCATCGACCCAGCCTGTCCAGGTTCCTCTGCAGAGCCCTCCTACCCTCCAACTTGGTGTCATCTGCACATTTGCTAATGGCAGAGTGAATCAGCAGGTTCCCTTTCCAGCTCTGGGCAGAGCACTGGGAATACTGTCAGATCCAAGTGCTCTGTGCTGGTCATTTGCCTGCTCTGTTGCCCGATGTGTCACAAAAGTTGCCAAGAGACAATCATGGGAAATGGCACTGCTTAGGGCTGAGTAATCCTTCAGAGCTATTAACAACGAACCAGCAACCTGTGACTGTTGACTCAACAGATAAATGCAGAAGTTAAAATTTTAATCTGAGGATCATGACATGGTTCCTATTATAATGAAAACGCCTCTGCTATGAAGTAACAGTAATTCTCTGAAGATGTTATTAGCGTGTGCTCCATGCCACAATCATTCCACTCTCACTGCTTCAAGGGCATTTCCCTTGTAGGAGCTGTTTATATTCTTCAAATAGTTTGCAAACAACTTCTTTGCTTCACGAAAGGGAAAGGCAGGAAAAATATTTACACAGAGAAGAGAGCAAGTCTGTGAAGATGACAGAAAGGCCTCTGGTAATGCTGAGGAGGTGTGATTCCGTAATACCGTAATTACATTCTGCTGACCAGGATTGCTATATGGCAGTAAGATGTATGGATACATCTGGTATGGGAGTCTCATGAGGTGTAACAAGACCAAGAGCTGGAGCTGCACCCAGGTCAGGGCAAATCCTGCTCTCAGTCCAGGCTGGGGGATGAACAGATCCAGAGCAGTCTGGCTGAGAAGGACTGAGGGGTGCTGGTGGGTCAGAGGCTGGACATGAGCTGGCCTTGTGCTCTTGCAGCCCAGAAAGCCAAATGTGTCCTGGGCTGCATCCAAAGCACCGTGGGCAGCAGTCAAGAAAGGGGATTTGTCACTCTGAGCCGTTCTTCTGAGACCCCATCTAGAGAACTGCATCCAGTTTTGGGGGTTCCAGCACAGGAAGGACAGGGACCTGTTGGAGTGAATCCAGAGGAGGGCACCAAGGTGATGTGAGGGATGGGGCACCTCTCCTATGAGGAAAGGCTGAGCGGATTGGGATTGTTCAGCCTGGAGAAGACATGGCTTTCAGATGACCTAATTGTGGCCTTCCTGTACCTGAAGGGAGCCTGCAAGAAAGATGGAGAGAGACTATTTACAAGGGTATGTAATGATAGGACAAGGGGAAATAGCTTCAAACCCAGAGTAGGTTTAGAGTAGATTTTTGGAAGAAATTTTTCACTGTGGGGGCAGTGAGGTGCTGGCACAGGTTGCCCAGAGAAGCTGTGGCTGCCCCATCCCTGGAAGTGTTCAAGACCAGGACGGATGGAGCTCTGAGAAACCTGGTGTAGTGGAAGGTGTCCCTGCCCATGGAATTAGATGATCTTTAAGGTCCCTTCCAACTCAAGCCATTCTATGATTGCAAGATCTACAAACGCATGTGTCTATAAATACAACGTTCCAAAGATGAAAGAAAACAATCCTGTTTTCCTTTCCTTTTGCAAACTGTGAAGCATTCTGCAACTACATTTTCAGGCTTGCTGGAGCACAGAGTGGTGGCCACTGGTACAGATTCAGTTCTGCTCTTAACAATCACTGGACTCATCAGGCAGGACACCTTTGTCACTTATTGCTGGCTTTCCCAGCTCCCACACCTCTCTCTTCTGGCTGCCACAAGGACTTTGGGGAAGCTGGTCATAGCACTTCTGTGGACATGATGGCAAATAATATGTATTTGGCCTCAAAGAAGCTAGAAACACCTTATAAAGTCAGCTCCCTTGCATCCTCTTCAACTCCCACATCCTCCTGGCATGGTGCTGCTGGTGGTGGCACCACATTGACTACACATCACCAGCCCAGAGGGGATATAGGCTCACTTTTGGTCATTAAATCTGACCCCAAGTCCTGTGCACCAGCAGACTCACAGGGGAAAGCAACAGCTCTGAAGCACTGCCTTCCCAAAGCCAGAGATTGGAGCATCCAGCCTTCCTCTCCCTTGCCTTGCAGGGGCTTTGTGTTCCGAGTGGAGCAAGGAGGAGGTGGCTGCTTGCTTGACAAGATGGAAGGTGACAGCTTTCTTCAGGAATGCCACCCTGCTTGAGTCTCTAGAAAATTCCTCCTTTTGTGGTGTCTGTGGAGTAAAGCTCCTCCCTGCAGCAAAAGGGCAGGGCCCATTTGGACTCTGAGGACCACCCATGTCCCCAAGCCCTGTGTGTGACCTGCAGGAGATGCTCTTCCACAGCACTGTGACAAGTGCAGCAGCAATGTGTTTTCCCACTCAAAACTAGCTCCTGCTGGTGTGCTGCCAGCAACACTGAGGAATAAAGGGAGATCTTTTAAGGGATAATATACTTCCTGATGCAGAGCATAATCCAGAGAAGGGTTAGCACAGAACTTTATCTACAGGCGTTTTTGCGAAGCCGATTGAAGTGCACAGCCTCAGCTCAATACCCAGACTTACAACGCATGTCCTCTGCGAGCTTTAATAAACATTACAGATAAAAATCCTCACAATGCACTGCGATAAACACATCTCTGTGTTTTTATCCTCTGGTGATTTCTGACATAGAGTGACTCACTCCTCCTCTGACATACCTGATGTGACTACACCAAGTGATCCAAAGCCAGACTAAATACAAGCTTTCCACCTATTAGTGTGGATTAATGAGACTCTAATACTGCTATGGGCTGAATTTTTAAAACATTAAAATTGATGTAAATTTGGAATAATTTTTAAATAGTGTAATGTTTTTTAACATTAAAATCCAATGTAAATCATTGGACTGCAATGATTTACAAGTAGCATGCAAGTAGCAGCATATTTTTGCTTTTACAAGTTTACAAGAATGCAAGTAGCAGCATATTTTTTGCTCTAATCTCAACCTTGCTATCAAAGCCAGATTATATTGGTTGGTATTGCAAGAGAAGTTTGTTCAGAAAAAAAACCTTATACACAACCTACTATCATTGTATTACCAGTGAACAACAACTTTTTTAAAAAGGAAAAAGGAAAGTAAGGAGAGAAAGGAAAAGATGGAAGCAAAAGAAATAAAGATTTTTAAAAGTGGCCAACATTTTCTTGGGAAACAAACCTTTTTTCCATCTCAAAATGAAAATCAGTACAACATAAACAATATTGTGAACAGGAAGCATACCTCATGAATAGTCTCCTCATACAAAAATAATGGTAGCATTAAATATAAACATGCTCTACATTATGCATACAGAGTAATGCACTATACTTTTGCCTTTCATGAAATGATCTAAGCCCCGTGAATGAATTATAGATCTGGGGCTTTCTATCGTGGTATAAATAATTACTATTTCAAAATGTGCCCAAGCAGGATCTGAAAGAGAGAAATACAGGGATTTGGAAACTATGATTTTTGTATTTTAGGTATTTATACAGTGAACATGCATAATCATTCAAGCGTTCTGGGCACAAGTGTCAGAAACTGCCATTAAAGTTCTTGAAAACCATCGACCACTCCACAGTTTGCTTTCCAAAACCACAATACTATTCAGATTTTTTTTTTAGATTCACGTTTTAAGCTTCATGGACTTTACTAAGTAAGTCCTATCCTGCCATACACACAACTCCAGCTAATGAAGTCTTAGGTATGCAACTGTGCAATAAATATTTATAATTCAGTTGCTTCTATTAAAAAAAAATAAATTAGCTCATACTGTTACTGTTTCAATACATACTGGTTTTTACTGCATGAGCACAGGCAGCTACAGTAGTCATGGCCTGAAACCATAGAATTACATTTTTGCAATCAGACTAGATCTTCAGAGATCAGTTCTTTTTTCTGCTTATTTCATCCTTTGATGAAGCCAAGAAAATCACATAAAAACATTATTGCACAAAACTTCATAATTCTCTTTTATTTGCTCTTTTTTTCCCCCTAAATTTAGAAAGCTTCTTCAAAATACTGATTGCCAATGCTGAGAAAATGTACCCATTTTCAACTTTTGGGATTCCCCTGTTACTGTTTGTTCACAAACTGTGAATACACTCAAATGACATAATACACACTTAAATAACATTCTTAAAATGGCTTAGAGGGGAAAAAAAAAAAGCCTAATTTTTTAAGAGATGAAATGCATTAGATAAACCTTAGACCTAATAAATAAGTAGATATGTGCTTTTTATGACCTGCTGAGAAAGTTTCAGTGTAGAATATTTAAATATGAATTCACACTTTGGTTAAGCAGATAAATTTTGGAGTAGTTTTTCATGCTTTTGCATAAAGTGTATGTTAATTATTCACCTAATTTCCGTTTCTTCATGCATAAGTTTCCTTCTTATTTATGCAGAGTTGACTTGACTGAGCAGGCTGCAGGAAAGGGTCAGATAACCCCTTACTGAGCAAAGGCAACACAAGAACATTTGTGAATGCTGAAATGGCATATTTTGAGGAATATGTGCTCAAGTAGCCCTCTCTTTTGCAGAACTTTACCAATATGTATTTTTGGCTCATATGCTGAAGTTTTTAAAAAAATCACTCAGAGCATGAGATGTCCTAGGTTTTGAGGCATCCAAAATAATAATTTGTATGACCATTTCTACTACACGAAAAATTGAAAATATCCCAATTTGCTGTGGAGCTTAAACAGCATTGACAAAATGAAGAGTTATTAAGTGCATGTATTATTCATAAATTACTATTCCTTAAGGCTGGGAAAAGAAAGGGCTGCCCCATTTCTCACAGAAGTTCTAAAACCACCAGCTTACAGTCACTTTTACTGATTTCATGAATAATCATATTCTGTAGCAAAGTAGACTTGCTCCAATAAGGGATCCTGGGGCATGGCTCTGTGTTACAATTTATATGGCAGAAAAATCTCTTCAAATGACTCCTGATTCTTTCTCCATATTTAGGGACTTGCTGTAACCCCCAGTACAACTCACCAATATTTCATACTTTTGCAAAAGCTATTGTTTTAAGGGATTTGCTCAAACTGGATCAGTAAAGCAATGTGCATTTTAGGGTGGGAAAGCCCAAAAGTACAAAAATTAAATAAATAGCTCTGTCTTATTTGAAAGGCTGTTGAAATGGTGCAGGTTGAGTGTGAAAATGAGTGGTGGAAGACTGTGAAGATTTCTGGAGAAAAGGACCCTCAAAGCATGAGATATTCTACACCTGCACTGCTTTGAAGTGTCCTAACCAGCAGAGACCAAACTGCAACAACTGTGGGGAGAGAGCAGTTTGAGGATTTCTGAAGTCCACCAGTGAATGTAAATTACATTAGAAATATTCCCCAGTGATTTTTTTTCTTCATATCAGCCTAATTTCCCAAGGAGACGAGAGCTTGTGTAATCATTCTCTTTCACTCTATTCAAATTACTTATGAACCATGGTTCCATTAAAACAATGTTTTAAGAGACAGTAAAGAACTTAAGAGTCTTGTTTTCTTATAACTAACCGGAGAGGACAGGTTGCAGCAGGGGCTCAGAGCTTATTAGAGAATATGCAAGGAAGGATGCCTTTATGAAAGCCCTAATAGAGACAAAAAGCTTCCATCAAAATCTCTGCCCAAGAATCAATTTTTCATTAGAGGTTTGTCTCCATTGCAAATACTTTGGTGTCCAGTGGCACAGACCCTGTTTGAAGCTTTTCACATGGTTAGGTGGCATTTATAACCTTTGAGGCCTTGCCTCCTCACCTTTTTCTCCTTTCCCCAAAGCCCACCCTTCGTGCTTCTCTTCCTCCTTGTCTCAGCTCACACTGCTCTCTTTCTATAATTCAGTTAAAAAGCCACGAGCCACAATCTCATGGAAACCAGAGATTTCTTTCTGCAGCTTACAACACAAACTTGGGTTTTGAAATGTATTCAGACTAATGTCATTGCCAAGGCTTAGCCACAGGATGCATAAAATATTTAATTGTCCCACCAGTGCAAATTTGGGGAAGAAAAGTAAAACTTCAAAAAAATCAAAACAAACAAGCCAAAAAAAAACCTCCAAAGCAAAAACCTCGAAACCAAAACCTCAAAACAGAATCTCAAAGATCTGGTTTTATATCAGTAGGAAAAAATACTAAAGTGGGAATTGTCCCACAATATGGATAGAAGGTTAGACTGAAGTGACAGCTGACAAGGTATTTGCCTCTAGGAGAAGTGGCAGTAGTGCTGTCTGTGATAAATGCTGGTAAGTAGAATTTACCCATTTTAACATCTTAATTTGGGCACCCTGAAGTTCGATTTCTCTTGCATGGCCTGGAAGGCTGAAACAGGTGTTTTTAATCTCTTTTTGTTATATACTACTAACCACTAAAATACATGTATGCCAAACTTGTGAAACTATTGTTAAGAGGGAAAAGAAACTTTCTGCACCTTCATTTAAATTGCAAAGAGTAGTGGCCCAAAGGGGCTGGTTGTGAAATTCGTTGAAAATGCGTTTCGTTATTAACCAATTCTGAACTTAAAATACGTGACAAGCTTCTTTATCCTTCAGTGCCTGAAGCAAAGCAGAACAAAACAGTGTACTAATATACAGCACATATAAACTGCTATTTTCATAGTAGAACATCATCAACCATAGCGAAGACAGGCAGAAAAAATCACTTCAAAAGAATTGATAGCCTGTTCTTCCCATGCTACTGCAGTAGCACATTCGGCCCATTTTGTCTCTAAGTGGGTTTTTTTTCCACAGTCCTGAATTTTATATACATTCCTATTAAGAAGAGCCTACATCCCAGAAAGATAAAAGTCCCACGCTAATGTTTCAGCAGCTGAAACTACAGCTCCTTTGGAAAAGCTCGTGTTGTTCTCATGAAGACAAGACTTCCTTCAGCAGGGAGAGAAATGCAAATGTGTCCTGATATGTTTTTGGGAGTAGGTAGCCCCTGTCAAAGTGAATAAAAGCCTTGCCCATACCTATTTTTTTTGTAAATGTATTTTTTTAAAATGC
Source organism: Illadopsis cleaveri (assembly GCA_013399915.1). NCBI lineage: Eukaryota > Metazoa > Chordata > Aves > Passeriformes > Timaliidae > Illadopsis > Illadopsis cleaveri. Next base: position 23,782 of record VXBB01025292.1, on the reverse strand, counting down.
TTGGAAGAGAGCTGTATACCGACAACATTAAGATGAAAAGTTTAACAATATGTTTCAGGGTCCTTAGAGCCTTGTTCCATATTTTGTGTCTGTGTCATTGACGCATTTTTGTTAAGGATTTTTTTTTCCCTTTCTCTTCTTTTTTTCCTTAATGCTGCTTAAAAAGCTCCAGTTTCTTGAAGGGAACAGTTCCTCTAATTAGAGCACATAAAAGACTTTTCTTATTGACAACATTATATTTTTTGGCTGTCAATAAACTCATTAATTGCTTCAGACTTTGTCTTAGGAAAAAAAAGAACTGAAATCTGCAACATTTTGCCTTCATCTTATTTTCTGTAGAGGATAATTAAGTCAATTCTGGGTTTGAAGAAATACTTGTCCATCCAGATATAACTTCTGCCTTCTGAAACAGGAGGCTGTAGGGAAAGAGACAACTGGCACAGATGACATGAGAATTTCCCTGTTAAGCTGAATGAGTCAACTGTTCCAGCATTTTAACTTTCATTTTCCTGTGAAGTTTCAGAATGCTCAATTCCTTCATTGCAGTAAAAAAAGACTGAACCTTGGAAACATCCACCTATTAGATACTTAGGAAAAAAAAAAAGAAAAAAGAAGAACCTATCTCTACCTAGAAAAATGGGATTCACGACTTCCTGCTTTGGGAGAAAAAAACACATTTCAGAAGAGTCATCTTTCTTTTGATGACTTTCCATCAATTAATACAGGAAGGTCCCTGCTCTTGCTTTTCTTTGTCAAAAAAGGCCAGAGACCAGATGGACTTAGTGCGCTCACAGCTCCTCTTCCTGTCACCAGAAGTTAATTATCTATAGAAATATTAAACCATTCTCTCATTAATACAGAAACTAGAGATGCCAGTTTCCTCTCCGTTTCTTAGAGTACCTTTAATCTGTGGCCTTTAGCTGCTTCCCATAGACTTTGGTTGGCTGGAGAAGACATGACCAGGACTGTGTGGGAAGGGAGAGTGGCACCTGTGCTCTGTAGAGATGGCTGAGTGTGGGCACCTGCTGCTGGCTGCCATCACAGGGGCTGGGGCCAGACTCAGATGGTCTCTGGCAGTCTCAGCATTCACATTTCAGGAAAAAGCAACCCATTATCACCACAACACACATTAGGAAGGACGAGGAGATTGCTGAGAAAGTGATCACTCAAAGCATCAAACGGATTGCTCAATGCTTCCTCCCCTAACTGAAGGAAGCCCCAAGAGCTCAAGCCCACTGGAAAGTGACATAAATATGTCCACTGTGGCTTTACTGTCACCTTGTTTTCCATGCTATCTGTTACATGAACTCCCTCACTGATTGCTTCTCAGAGGTAACCAGTATCACTGCAGAGCTCAAATAATAAATACCACCAAAACTAAGCAGTCAAGAAACAAATGAATGGGGAGGATCAGGTGGGAGAGAGAGAAACAAAGCTGTTCCTGATGGCAGAACCTCTCCTGAGGAGGAGAAGGTTTTGCCACCAGTTAGGCAGAGCCACACATGTGAAGCTAGTTGAGAACAGATAAGGATGGGTAAAGATCAGAGAGGCAGCAACAGATCCACAGTTGTACAAGGTACATTGTACTGGATATGTTCATGAGAGTTTTAAAACCAAGAAGGGCAGATTTAATTTAACTGAAGAACAGCTCTAATTAAAACTTAGTTCTGTGGTGGAAGAAAACCTATTGTTCAAATGAATTCTTTATGCTTGTCATACTAATCTTTTTCTTACCAAATCAGATTAGAGTAATTATAAGCCTATAATGACATCAAAACACCCCAGTAAACCAGCCACTTACAGCCAGAATCTGACACCTTACTTAGGCTGAGCAGCAATTTAATCTGTCATGGGACTACTCAGTATGAGTAACTGTAATAGAAGAGCCTCTTTGGCAGTTAATAGTATATTTTATCTGTCAGTGTGTCTCCAGATTAGCCAGGCATACTTGTGGTTAGGGTAGCAAATGATCCAAAAGAGGATGTTGACTTATCCAGCTCATCTCAGAAAGAGAGATGTGAGAGACATTAGCAGAGATAGCCTGCTGTAATGCACAGAGTAACAGGTAAATTATTGATAAGGTCAGCACCACTGTTAATATGTGAGGCATTTTCTATAGCTGCCCTAATTAGGGCACAAAATCTTATTAAAATCTTTGTGATAATGGCAACATCCATTTGTGAAGTTCCTGTCCAAGAGATAAATCTACCTTCAATTTGTTTGAATTTTTTTCCTGTGGTTTAAATGAATGCTATCCATTCTTTATGCCAACCCTGTACTAATGGAAACAACAATATTTTCCCCTTTTAATAATGACATGCTTGATGGAATTCAATATCTTAACCAAATTCTCCTCTGGGAACATTAAGCCTGTTGTTTTCAGATGCCTTTAAGTTAAATACCATCCAGCTATTAGTAAGAGATTGTTTGCTCTTAAAGCCATCGATTGGTAATGGGTTTTGCTAAGAATAACACTGGTCTTTGCTTTCCTAAAGGCTTTCTGTATTCATAAAAAATACAGTTACACAGCCTTTGGTTTATGGGCCTTTTGTCTTTTTTTTTTCCTTTATCTTGGCAACATGCATTAATTTCCAGCAGCATGATATCCTCTGTCAGCACCACTAGCTGCAGCACACCCAGACTCTACCAAGGGGGTCACATCCCCACCAGTTTGCAACTGACAGATTCATTTCCTACCTTCTCCTGAGAGAGCGACGAGGACCGAGGAACCAGAGGTCCACTGTAATTACTATGTACATTTCAGATTAAATAAATGTGATAAAAGCCTCCATCTGGCTGTTGATCAAATGCGCAGAGGCAGGCTGATTTTCAGTGACATATTACAATATGTCTCTTGTAACAGTCCCCAATGCCGGCCTGTAAATTACTTACATTTGGGATTACTTGACTACGGCAGACAGAAATATTACTCACTGTTAAAGTGCTGCCTACTGGGAGCATGGGAGACGTGGTCTAATCTTAAAGTTGTTAAGCAAGGCATTAAGAAATAATGGGGCCATGTTTATTTTACTAAATGCCAATTGTGCTCACACTATTTGAAGATGGCAGACCCAATGAGCTTCTTCCAGATGCTGGAAAGCTTCAGAAAGTCTAACACTGGGGGAACAAGTATCAGTAGTGTTCTAGAGGAGAACTTTAAAAATCAGAAAAAATCCTGCAAAATAGTTTCAAATTATATACTATCTGCAAGGAAAAAAAAAAAAAAAAAAAAAAAAAAAAAATA
>VXBB01025292.1:0-20523 GCA_013399915.1 Illadopsis cleaveri | reverse complement strand
AAAAAAAAAAAAAAAAATTCAATAGTTCAGGGCCTTCCATTAAAGAAAAATCCCAACCAGAAGCCTCAAAAATAAAATAACACAAATTTCAAGGGAAAAACAGACAATGATGCTGCCATTTCACGATTTACTTTACAGTTCTCCTTGCAGTGGTGGCTGCAACATGTGAACAGTCAAAATTTAGTGCATTACTGAAGGTCTTTTAAAAATTTATGATAAGAAAGAAAGGTGGGGGAAAATGTCTGGAGGATATTTATAGAACAACTAATTGTGGTTTGAAGGGCTTTTCTTATGATTTACAGCTTCTTGAGCTTTACAGCTCACAGATCAACAAGAAAATTAATTCAAAATTGAGATTACAAGGCTTATTTAAAAAAAAAAAGAGAGGGAAATATCTCCTAGTCAAAGGATGGATATTTCTGGTCTACCCTATTACATTGTCATGGTTCTTATTGCACATTCATTTTGCCCAGAAAGTGTACCAGGACACTGTAAAACAAGGAGAGTTTTGGCTTTGTAAATTCTTGCTCTGAAGCTTAGCAAAACACCCTTGCTGTTCTACAGCTCTTAAAAGGACAGCATCTTTGTACTGCAGTGGTTTGTTTCCACCTAGACATGTGTCTGGAAAAAATTTCTTGGAAGCATTATGAGCCTAAGAGAAATCTAGAAATATTCTTCTCATCTCCTATGTGATCACCCCAACAGCTTTTCCTTTCTTTCTCTACTCAGTTCTTATTCTGTTTTAACTGCATAAGATTTTCCATATAAACTCTTCACCTTAAATTGTCTCATTAGCCTGCATCACTTAGCATCCACTCTTACTTAACTGAAGTGGTTCATTAAATGATATTTCCTTTTAAAAGACCTCTAAAAACTTAGTCCTCCCTTTTGGAAGTCAAGAAGACAAATTGTTAAAGGAGAAAACAGTGTTCTAAAATCTAAAATTAACACAACTTTTCCAAATGCCACTGCTGAGCAACTTTTGTTGTTTCCTTCTAATAAGTCTGTTGCCTTTACATTATAGTCATGTAAGGGACATGATATACTTCTCTGACGTATTCTGAATGGTGAAACTGATTAAAAAAAAAAAAGATGCCCTTCAAAAACATGATGACACCCTCTTTGATGCAGAAGCTTTTGTTAGTCAGCAAAATTTTGGATATGACTATCTAACCAACATCTCTAACAACAGCATTCCTGACAGGCAAGTACGACACACTACATTCAACTGAAAATCAGAGATTGTTTCTGAGAGCTGTGAAGACAAGTGTGGATATTTCAAGGCTGTTAGAGCCCTTAATTCAATAAAACATGTAAGCACACAACAAATGAGACTTAAGACATGATGTTGTTGATTTGGAACGGGCCAGCTCCCGTTTATAAGACACTGGCTACCAGAGGAGACACAGGCAAGTTAAAGAAACAGCTAAGAATCCTTGAGCTGTGAGCAGCAGTGTTTTTTAGCCTTCCTTGCCTTCTGGAAACCTTTAGCAGGCTGCTGCTCCTCCCGAGGAGGTGAGACTCATGAATTCAGAGCCCACTGTGACAGCTTCTCTCTGACACAAGCAGGTCTGGCTCAGGCGCCAGCGGCAGCTGTGAGCCCGTGGTGCTGGACAGAGCAGGATCACAGAGTCCCCCTGGCTGGGAGCAGCCTCTCATCAAAGCCCTGCTCCTGTCACCTGGGCCAAGGAGGCAGCATGGGGCCTGCTCCTTCAATATCCAACTTGATATTTAAGGTGGAAAGGGGTTTTTTGGCACCTCATGGCCGAGCAAAATCATGAAACCTTGTGCTTGCTGTGTTTGGTCTGCTCACAGCAGCACCTGAGGCCCAGAGGTTGTGGAGGTGCTCCTGCAGGCCACCATGCTGCAGGGTGGCACCCTGTGAGAGCAAGGTTTTTCCAGGAAATAAGCATGGAAAGTCAGATTTAAATCCTTGCCATTCAACAGATGCCTTGATGTGCCCTTTGGCAAAGTGTTCTCTTCATCTGAGCCTCAGTTCCTCTGAAATAAAGTGAGGCTCAGGAACAATGTATTACCTTGATTCACAGAAGGAATTATAAAATAATGATTCTAGATATCACAGTAGTACTGGTAAGGCAAGCACTTCACCTGCCTTTATACACAATATGCTATATAATATTTTTATATATTTTTAAATAATTTCTATATATTTTAAAACATTTTAAATAGACTTCCGTGGGTTTAATTTTTACAAAGCTTTTTGTTGGAGATATACATATATATGTAATTTCTTTTACAAAAGGAAACTGAGTATTTATTAATATGAATTTGCATAAAGAAGAAGTGAAAAGTGAAATGCCTTACGCAGTCACGCCACTGGAAGTAATTCACACCAGGTAATTGATAAAAATAAACAGAAATATGGGAATAAGCCAGAAATAGGATGACTCTACTTCCAGGTTATGGAACCAAACAGAGAAGTATTAGGGATGCTGTTAAACATTGTTAAACAGGTCAACGTGGACCCTTGGGTTCATAAACAACCTTGAATTTAATAGGAAAGGATGTTCCATTTTAATAATAGAATCATTGAAGAAGTATATCAGCTGATACAAGTAGGTACCATAGAATTAATGTTTAAAAATTGAACAGCTATACTCTCCTGGCTTCAGTTTTCTTTTTCACCTCAGTAATGTCTACTTTCCCACAAGTGCTAATAATTTATGCATTACAACTAAACTTTGAAAATTATGATTGTCTTTATATTTAGTTACACAAAGTTACCTAAAATCTCAGGGGAGCAATTAAATATAAAATGCTTTATTTGCATGCTAATCAAATGCAACAAAACAGATTGGAACTTTAAAATTACATGAAGTAATCAAACCTGCATCTATTGGTCAAGGTTTCAGGGAACAATAATCAAGTAATCTTGCCATTTTTGTCATCGCTGAGCAACAAAAGCAACCACAGCAGTCACAAAAAAAGAGCCATAAAATGTTAATGCTTTGGAATGATGTGTGTACAGGTAGAGTGACTTCTCTTAATACGTAACCATTCTGGCATGAACAGGTTAGGTATTTACAGGGACCACTGTGCCTTTCATTGCTGCCACATGGTTAAACCTTCATGGATAATCTTCACAAACCACTATTGTTCTAAAACCAACCATGGCTCTAAGCCCTAACACAATGTATTTCACACAAAAAATGAGGAGGTGCTGGGAGAATTACATGCTGAACAAGAGAGAGTTGATGGAGGAAACACTCTTGCTGCCTTCTGCTACAGGGGAAGGAGAAGAGATGATGGAGCTAGGCTTTTGTTAGAGGTGTGCAAAGGAGAAAGGCAATGGACACAAGCTGGAATATAAAAAGTTCAAACCAGTCATCAAGAAATTCTTATTCACCGCTAGGATGGTCAAACACTGGCACAAGTTACCCAGAAATGCTGTGAGTTTTCCATGCATGGACGTATGAAAAAATTCATCTGAAGGTGGCCCTGAGCAATCTGATGCATCATGGCCCTGCTCAAAGCTGGGCTCGGACCAGCTGATCTCCAGGGGTCTGTTAAAACTTTTATCATTCTACAGTTCCAGGAAATGGGCTGTAAGCCACCAAAATTAAGAATACATGCAAAAAAATAATTAAAAAAAAAAGTTGTGCAGTTTTCTGCATCTTAAAATGAACAGTCAATAATAAACCCGCATCCAGGAGGATGCCAAGATCCTGCTATTGCTTTAGGTCGTGCTGTTTTTTCTGGGCTGTCTTACATTGCTGCCACCACTGTCATATCCATACTGCAAAAATCCAAAAGGCTCCACAATTACTTTTCTCCTACCTTCTAGTGATGTGACACACATGAATCAGGGAGCAGAAGTTCACACAAAACCTTAGAAATGATATCACAGAAAGCAGGTGTATGTTAGTAGAGGAAAACTTTTTGTGATATAAAGGGCCTTGTCTTCCTGTCACAATTTTTTTTTTCTCAAAATAATCTGTTTCTAATGTCACAAACAGGGTCTCAGAATTCTAAGAAAAAAAAACCCAAAGAAACCAAACTGTAAATTCTATGCTAGATTATTTCAGAGAATGTTTTACAAAGCATTATACATAATGAGGATGTCAAAGATCAGCAAACTGTCCCAATGGACTTTCCATCAAATTCTGTTTACAATTACTGAGAGGTTAGATTTGCAAAGAAATGAGCTGACATTTCAGCGTTCTGTGGCAATTGCAGTATTTTTCAGTCAGGATTTCAGTTTTACGGCCAGCTATGACAAAACCAGTGTAATTCTGTTTTCCTCAGGTACAGCTAGGTTTATTTATAGCAAGGTCAACTCATTTGAAATATCTTGCATCTCTTTACGCAGTAGAGAAATTGTCATGCAAGTAAAACTCTGGATGGTGGTGTTCCTCTGTAATAGGGGGGAGTAAGAACCAGCAACCACACAAATTGCTTGTCTGCCCGTCACAGCTGATATTCAATGCACAAAACATTTTGTAGATAAAAATATACTGAATCTTATCTCCATGCAGTAACAGTGAGCAAGCGTTTTTCAAAGTTCACTGCAGACCCCAAACACAGCGGGGCCTCCCATGGAACCACCACATGGAAGCCCTCATCCAACAATCTGACAACTAAATGCATGGCCCAAATCTTCTCCCCAAACCTGAGGAGATAAAAATCCTGCTGCAAAAAAATCTGGCCTGAAATTTCCCTCTGCCCCTGGGTTTCCTGTGGGAGAACATTCCAGAGAGCATCAGCCATCTCTCTTTTCCTTCCACTTTCCCATATCCCTTCCCCTCTGGTGACATAACTTGACTTCAAGGAGAGGAAAATTTCTCAGAATATCTGTTAATGATATTGTGTCCCAACTCTATCTAGGAGTGTGCTCACACACAGTTTCCTGTGTCTTCTGCCTTCCACAGCCCTCTCACCCTCCTTTTCCTCTGCTACTTTTCCACGAAAGAACCTCATACAGCTTCAGCAAAGCTGTCATTTAAAATGACTTCACCAGTGTCACCAGCATCTCCACAATTCCTGTTACTGCCTTATTATTTTGTTTCTGTTACTTTCTGCTGTTCCTGTGGAAGGGAAGAACTTTTCCTTGTCCCACAAAAGTAGGCTCCACAAGACCTCGGGCAATTTGTTTTCCAGCTCAATGTGAATGTGTACTCAAGATGAGAACCAAATGAACATTTAAGTATCTTCAGTACATCTTAAGGCAAATTTGAGCAGCAAAGTCATGAAGAGTGTTCACAGAAGAGTGGCTTAAGCCATTTAAAGGACAGTAAGACAAATGCATCCCTGAAAATACATCCTTGGATAACTGATACACTGTACTCACATGCTTAGAGGCAGCATGCCTTTTTTTACATCTGTGGATCTGCCCGCCCCAAAAAGGTTGTTTTAAATTCACAAAGGAAGTGTCTCTAGCCCTAAGTTGCCTGAGGGCCCAAGCAATTTGTTTTACCTCCAGAGTGTTAAATACACACTTGAAAACACTGAATTCAAACCAAAATATCCTAACCACAGTTACTTTATTCAAGATGCAACATGAAGGGGGAAAGAATCATTATGTTTCGCTGGGGATGTAGAAGTTAACAAAGAATATTAAAATAAATACAATTCCTCCATGCATTAAAGAGGGTGAAATGATCTGAAATAGTAAGGAAACCACCACAGCAAAATTACATGTCAAGGCCACGACCACCTTCACACAAAGAGACAGAAATGAAGTCCCCAGGAGTGGACAGTGATGCTTTGGGAGAAGTAGGGCTTTGTGACTTTAATTAAAAAAAACCCAAAAAAACCAACAAACATCCCTTTTGAGTGGAACTGTCTTGGAGCATTGGATGAACACAGGAGTTACTGCACCCAAAGACCACTGTGAAATGCCGAATTCAGCACTGACCTGCCCTTCTCTAGCTGGCTGCCTGGCATCAGTCACTGAATACCAGACTCCTTGGCTTTGTCCTCTTTTGACTGGTTACACCTAGAGAGGCAAATTGCTCCTGGGAAAATGACTCAGAAGATGGAAGCAGTGACACATCTCCTGTCTCATCTCCCTTTCGTGCGTGAGCAAGGCAACGCTGACCAGCAATGGTGTGATTTAGTCCTGCCCACGATCAAAATGTTCCAGAACTCTTAACAAGATATAAACTACAGCCACCAGAGGGGTTCCTTAAAAACATCCTTAACAACATCCTGAAGTTCATCTGTGAATGGACTGGAATGTGGCACTCTGTATTCGAAGATAACACATGTTAGGCACGTGGCTTCATGAATATGTTCCTCTCCTTTCTGTAATGATTAGTTTGGTGCCTCACTGTACATTCAGGAGAATACACCCAGGTAAAAGCCTCCCTCTCTCTCCACCCTACATCTCTTCAGGGGTGTGCATTTCTGTCACAGCTGTTGATTTAAAACACACTGTTTTGAGCACATGCACATTTAGTTGATAGGGTGTATCACTCTTTTGCATTCACCACTATTTAGTTTAAACAATTCCCTTTTAGCATCTTATGACAGGAATTTTCTGTAATTTCCATACTATTCTATACTAGTTCCATACTATTCCATTCTTTTCTAATTTTCTATACTATTAACATCTCAACATTTTTATGAGAACACAGAAGAAAGCAGTGTATGTGAAACCTCGGAAAATTTTCTTCTAAGCACTGCTTTTTCACGGAATTTATCTTCCAGTTATCAACAGGAAATCTGTAGAAGCCAAGATGCACAATTAAATGTAAATCACATTGTCTAGTGTTGCTTAAATTTGTTGTTTGAAACATCTGCTTTTCAAGCTGTATTTACCTGTCTGCTGAGAGTCAGACAAATTACAGCAAGATTTTTTTTTTGCCTGAAGAGATGTCTGTCATTTCACAGACCAGATGAAATGAAAAGAAGTTGACTTCCCTTTTTCTGAAATATACTGGAGAAAAAAAAAAACAAACCCAGAAAACCTTGCCCAAACAAAACAGATAGTTTAGTTTTTCTTCACATCCAAAAGGAACTACACCAGCCAACCCTTTAAACAAATACCATCATGACTGAGTTGCTCATCAGAGGCTCAGCACTGAACAGTTTAACAGTGTCTGTGCTTCATGCTTGCTTTACTTTCAGTATCTAAGGATGCACTCCTGTCCCATCTGACTCAATATACATTTCAAGCCTTTAAATATTTAAAACAACTGAAAACTAGCACTTAGAGCTGTTGGCTGACAAAGATGGTTTTCATCCAATCCAAACTACTTCTGGGACCTTCTTAGTGTGAAGTGCTCCGAGATTGTTTCTTTGTATGGAGAATACAAACCCCATTCTGCAAAGCACTGAGCAGGTATTTTTCTCATGCACATGTTTATCTGGTGGCCTGGCATGAATACAAACAGAGTGTCACTGACAAGGCTTCTTGAACCAGATCTGTAATCTTTAATGGGAACCTGTCTTAGAGCAGAGAACAAGCTCTTGAATTGTCTCCAGCCTGGTGGGAAAGAACCACCTTGTGCTGGTAAACCCCCAGGTCTAAGCTGCAGAACTTCAGGAAAGATCATATTGATCATTTCAAATCACATATTTTGGCATAATACCTTTTTGTGGAGGAATCATTTTATTGTGGTTTTTTTGGGTTTTTTTTTAGAGACAAGCTTTATAATCACCTATTGCAGAAATCCTTGTTGAAAATGCTGACACATAAAAGAATATTTAAAAGAAATAATAATTTTTTAGTCCATAGACTCACACAGAGAAGCAAATACTGAGGGAAGTGACAGATAAAAATCTCTCCTCTTAATTATCAGTTCTCGGAATCTGACTTCACATTATTCCATCTCCTCATGTGCCAACAGAATGGACAGGGTTACTGGAGGGCTAAAAGAGCTCCAGAGCATCGTCCTTTAAAGAAGCAACAGTGTGTGGGGGATCCATGGCACTACAAAAGTACACGTTCAGTGGGTTGCTTAAAGAGAAAAGAATGTTGTGAAGCACTCCAACACAACACTTTGAAATGTCTCATATGTGCCTTCTGAGGGAACATGAGAAATGGTGGCTGTGATTGCTTTTTGTAACTGACAACAGCTTTTGATATCAGATCTGGCTTTTTGAGGCAGGACCTGTGTGAAACAAGCAGCTGTGCATCAAAACCAAAATATTCTTCCAAGGAGCTACAAGAAAGGCCCAGGACATAAAAGGACTGATAATTATAACAGCATATACATAATGAGCTCTAAGTGTAATTGATGGTGAGTTGAACTGCTCTTTCAAAGAAAAAAAAAATATAATCAAACCATTTTCAACATGTTTAGGGAGAGTTATTCTACTGCTAACATTTTAATAGTGTTTTTATACATATATTGTACAGGAACCTTTTATTCCAAGAACACCCTGAAAACTGGATGACTCATTTCAATATGTGAAACATTTTAAACAAACTTGAAAATCAATTATAACAAAAGAAATGTTACACTGGCTGTGGAAATTTTGGAAAAAAGCAAAGTAATGCTTTCTTCCCAGCATTTTTTGCTTATTGACATTTTTGATACAGGAACATAAACAAAAAGAGATTTTTAAAGAAAGAGAAGAGACTGGAAAGACTGGGAAAGGGGGAAAAGAATCTGCCCTAAGAATGCAAACCTCTTTCTCTCCATTTTTCTGCACTTTAGTTCATAAACACTGTTGAATCACAGTGATGTAGCCATGACTTCTGGTGCTTTCAATACAACAGAAAAAGCTGAAATTCAGCAGAAAGACTTACTGCACCTTTGTGGGGGAAACCAACCAGGACCAAGAAAAAGTATTGGGTCCATTTGTTCTCTCTATTTGGCAGCACTGGGGAAAGGAAAGGCAGATTTTTCAGAGGTTCCTTAGAATTATGAATTAAAATCAGCATGCCCTTCTCTTAGTTATTTCTGTTATTATTAGTAGGAGTGGGAGTACCAGTTTTATTTAACATATATAGCTCTCTTTACCACTTGGGAAAATCAGAATTAGTGTTAGAAACTGGCCTTGTGCTTGCTTCCTCCAAATGCTGTCGCTTTGCCCACCATAACATTTAACTGTGCCCACCATTAAAAAATAAACTGTGAGGGATTCTTTAAATAGTGACAGGAAATAAAATATGTATCTTTCCCTGGATTTCACTACTGCCCCTTTCCATCCTTAATGCACTTAAAGACAGAAGAATACCAACAAAAAAATAAAACACAAGGAAGAACAGAGGCTCTGCTTTGGATTTGCTGTGTGTGCCCAAGTATTTAGTATTATCTAAATATAATGAGGGGGTGCTGAACCATGGAATGACATCCTTTCTGAGAACAGTGAGGATGGGAATAGCTCCAATGGTCAAATTCAGCCTCTGTTAGGTCAGCAAGAAACTTCCACCAGCAAAACCAGATTTCAAGGCAGAATACCAGTCAATGCTCTAGTCAGTGTTGCATGATTAGCAAAAACCAGGGGGGCAATCAATACATATTTTAGGATGCTTTCCCTTTCTTCTCTTCTCTTTTTCCCCCAATTAGTTGGCTGCTTTGCTGTTGCTAAATTCCTTTTGTTTTCAAAGAATTTAATTTTCTGTCCACTGAAGCAAAACTGAAGAAAAGAAGTGAGAAAATGATGGCGCAACTAGGCAGGTAAAATCCTTGTAAATCCTACTCCAAACTGCTGTCTCCCACAGCATACTCCTGGATAAGCTGGCAGCCTGTGGCTAGGACAGGAGCATTTTTTGCTGGGTCAGGAACTGGCTGGATGGCCGGGCCCAGAGAGTGCTGGTGAATGGTTCTGCATCCAGCTGGGGACAGTCACCAGTGGTGTCCCTCAGGGGTCTGTGCTGGGACCAGCTCTACNGAAAAGGAGACTCAGAGGTGACCTTATCACTCTCTATAACTTCCTGAAGGGTGGTTGTGGACAGCTGGGAGTTGGTCTCTTTCTCCAGGCAGCAACTGACAGAACGAGAGGACACAGTCTCAGGCTGCGTCAGGGGAAATATAGGTTGGATATTAGGAAGAAGTTTTTCACTGAAAGAGTGATTAAATACTGGAATAGTCTGCCCAGGGAGGTGGTGGAGTCACCATCCCTGGATGTGTTTAAAAAGAGACTGGATGTGGCACTTGATACCATGATCTAGTTTGAGGTGTTAGGGCTGGGTTGGACTCGATGATCTTGAGGGTCTCTTCCAACCTACACGTTCTGTGATTCTGTAATATTCTGAATCCCTACTTCAGGGAGATAAAAAACCCTGTTGGCATAGTCTGAGTTGCACTGATGTCTGAGTAGGAAGAGTTTACTGTGGGTTTGGAAGCTTTGCTTCTAAAAAAAAAGAAAGGAAAAGCAAGAAATTAAGATTATTCTGTTATGCTGGGGTTTTCTGTAACACAAGCCCCAGTGATAAACAGAAATATAAACAAACAGAAATCAGAAGCAATAGAAGTGGTCACAAACTGCTGAAGGTCTCCATTTAATTAGCATTCAAACAGATAGCGAGCCATCTAGCTCATTTTGATTCATTATGAACCACTACTGGAGAAACAGAAAAATAACATAATTCCTAATGATTAAGACTGCCATTATGTATATTTGTATAGGCATCAGACTCTTTTCAAGTTGCTGGGACCAAGCCAGGATTCCAATTTTTGCCTGAAGCAGGCAAGAGACTCCGCTGGAATGAAACTTTAACATCCCTATTGCAAACAAAAGGCTGTCTTTGAGAGTGTGGGCTCAGTTCAATTGCCTGAACACACACACAGGGGCAGAGCCTTCTCTGCATCACCCAGGGGAGGAGAAGTGCTGGTAAATGTTTGTTATATATCCTTTAACATGGCTCAAGCACCCCATGTATTAGTACAGCTGTAGCACAGCATTAAGCTGATGGATCACTTTTGTTTTTTCTGTAGCACCAAAAGATACAATTGGGACACATTTAATGTATGGGCCCAGAATCAACTCAACACCTTCTTCACCCACCCACCCCAACTCCCTCAAACTATCCAATCCTGAATATTCCCTCCATATATTCAATGTAATGTGTACAATTTTATACATGGAATTACTAGGTTAGACTCACAGGGCTTGAGCCCTCCAAGCCACTGTTCTTTAACAGCCTTCACTGATGTGTAGAAGCTAAGAGCCTGTTCAGGCTATGTAAAACCAAGTAACTTGGATGAAAATGTCTCCACAGATCATGAACTTCTACCCACTGACATCACTCTAGTTGTTTCCTGTCATTTTTCTCTCACTCACAAATGGGTGAGTATTGACAAAAAAAACCCAAGAGTAAAATACACCCATTTTTAGATGTTCAGGGCTAAAATCAGTGTTTCTGATTTATAGTTGACTGTGTTTTCCCCTGCCTATGCACCAGAGGGAGAGGTGTGACTGACTGGGATGTGCATCCTCTTGGCAGCTAGAGTTCCTCACCAGGAATTTCAGGAAATGCAGAGTCAGAAATGAAATTCCACCAGAGGAGAGAACCCCAGCAGCATCACTGGTGGTCTCCAGCAGAGGTACCTGCAGAGCAGCATGGCTCTCCTTCCTCTGCCCAAAGAACCAGAGCACAGCTCCACATGTGCTCCATGACCTTCCTGAACATGGAAAGCAGCTTTAATTTTATGTGTATCAACAGAAGAAAAAAGACCAATACAAAGTCTCTAATGACACAGTCCTAATATTTTCCCAAAGAAAAACCAAAATCAAAATCAAAACCCAACAAAAACTCACAGTATTAATTGTTTCCTTTAGCCCACTATAGAAAACTCTTATTTTTATGGCTCCATTCATGGATTTTGTAACTTCTGAATATTGAAAAATACGTGTTTTTTTGGCAGGAAAAGCAAAGCATATGTTTAAAATATTCAGATAGTACTTCATGATCATACAAATCTTCATTCAATGGTACTAGGCTTAAATTTAGATTTGTCTGATGTTCACCAATTTAATCTGATTCTGTAAAAAACTGTACCCAAATTTTTTACCTGTATTTGCTGTGGCAAATGAAATGTGACTTACACAGCAGCATGTTTACATGGTTTTGTACATCGAGAAGATTTTAGCAGTAAATTTTACTGCTAGAAGATTCAGGTTAACTATGTAGGATTAAGGTACAGGGTTGTAACAGTTGTGATTTAATCATCTCGCAATTTTCCGTATTTTTATCTGTGGTTATAAAATCTGAATTTGTATTACCCCTCTCTCTGCTTTATGTCCCTTATTCCTACCATTATTGTAACAGATGCTCTTTGGGTTTCCCCTATCACTTTTGTTAATTGTGGAGTTGTTACTGCTATTACAACCTTGAGCCACCCAGACAGTATTTCTTTGCACACACCACCATCTGGCAATTGCCAAATAGTTTGATAATCATTTTTCCACTGAACTCACACAGTAGCTGGCCATAGAGAGAAATTATTATGTCCTTTATAGCAGTAAGACTCACAAGTGAGGAGCATTCTCATCAGTTGATATTTTTTTTTTTTCCCTGATAAAGTGAATTATATTGTAGGATGAGTAAATGCCTTTTTCATCTGTAATTTTTATTTGCATTAGTTGGAAGGAGGAAAATTCATAACTTGGTTTTATGATTTTATAATGTCTTTGAAACTGAGTGACTTGGCAATAAAGAGTCCAAATTAGTCATTCATTTTGTTAAGATGTGTTACATCACTATAATTTATGGCAATAATAGCGGGGGGGGTTAATCTGCACTCTCAAGCATCTTTGTCTCCTTCACAACCATTAGACTTTTATTTAGCTTAAAAATATAATCTTAAATTTAGGGGAAAAACTTGCAAATTCTGTAACAGCAAAAGAAAATATATCTTATTCAAAAACATCCTTTAGGAAAACACAAAAAACTTTTATGACTACATTCATAATCAGTTGCCTGTGTACTTTTATGTTTTCAGGGTTGAAGCCCAATTAAAATACACTATGGCACCTTTGAGAAATTATTTTCTGTGACAAAAAGTTCCAGCATTTTTGCTGTTTTTCAATCCTAGCCATGTCCTAGCCTTTAAATTTTACACAAGCAAATAAAACGTAACTCTGTAAAAATAATCTTTCAAAATATTACAGACTACTTAAACAACGGAGCTTTACTGGTTTATAACAAGACAGACTCCAATTGAGACTGCAGCTTTTTTTTTTTCTTTTCACCAGACAACTAGGAAAGAAATGGTTTTAGTTTAAAGTTCCAAACAATGCACTGAGATTTTCCAGGTAGTGCTAGAGACACAGTGGGCAGGATGACAAAAATGCTCTCCTGTTGTATGGAGACGTTTCTCCAGCATCTCCCTCTCACTTTTCCTGTCTCTCCCTGCTAAATCTCACTTTGCCAGAAATGGCAGAAGCCTATTTTAAAAATATCAGTACAAATTTCTGAAGGGTGAGTTAATGAGAAAAAGAAGGACACAGTAGTGTATGTAAATGTTGATGATTTGTGTAATGATCACTTGACTTGGTCTGATTTTTTAAGATCTCTATCCAGATTTTTACCTGTGTTTGCTGTGGTATGTGAACTCTCTTATGGATATCAGCATATTTACATTGTCTGTACACCAAAAATGCTTTAATAGCTAATTATTCTTTCACAAGATTTACTTTAACTATATTGGATGAATGTAGAGGTATATTACAGTTGTGATTTAGTCATCTTGCATTTTTTTGTATTTTTATCTGTGGTTATTAAATTAGTAGATTTAAATTTACTTTTCAGAACATGGCAACAAAAATAGCTCTGTAGTCTACAATTAGTCAACATTTAGAAAGGCCCATTTTGATGAATTTTATTGTTTCTAATATTAATTAAAGCTATGATTTCGGGTTATGTTTTTCTTCATTTAAATGATGACAAAGAGGATATTTGTAATTTTTTTTTTCTGTACAGACAATCTGAGAACATAGGAATGTCTGTACTAGATGGGAAAACACCACCATCTAGTCCAATTTAATTTACAACCAAAATGAAAAATGGAACACATAAAGTTTCCCTTGCTCACTCACCCATTTTTTGATTCCAGAGTCTAGAAACTTTCTGCATTGATGACTGTATTCACATAATTCATGTTTTTCATGTCATTTCTAATTTAATTTAACTGCTGCCACCTCTCTCTCCAGCTATCTCTTTCCCAAGGTGAAGAGTGCTGGTGTGTTTAATCTCTCTTAGCACAGACACCATTTTCAAAGATCAGCCATCCTTCTCACTTTTTTTTTTCCCCCTAATTTCTATCACCTTTTTTTTTTTTTTTTCCCCCTGCTGGATGAGCAGAACTCCACGCTGCATTTCCAAATGCAGTATTTCCAAAGCATGGAAGGCACACCCTAAGGTGCACTCCCTTAAGGTCCACCCCACATTTATGAAGTGACAAAGCAATGATTTCTATTTGGGTTTCTGCCCCTCTCCTTGCTTGAAAATCATTCTTTCTCTCCAGCAACAGGGTCAGGTGACAATGACAATGACACCGTAGGGCTCTATCCCTCGTTTCCTGGTAGTGAAATAATTAATACCACTTCAGGTATCAAATGAAAGATTTTTGAGCTCTTCACAGTCCTGAAATATCTCGAGTTATTTTACAGGTAGCTTGTGAAAATAGCTGTACTGGCCAGGAGGAATAAGAGGGGATTATCCCCTTTACTATGCAAAGAAAAAATAAGCATTATCTGTGATAGACTC
The DNA here is from genome assembly GCA_013399915.1 of Illadopsis cleaveri. Classification (NCBI taxonomy): domain Eukaryota; kingdom Metazoa; phylum Chordata; class Aves; order Passeriformes; family Timaliidae; genus Illadopsis; species Illadopsis cleaveri. Next base: position 5,900 of record VXBB01025292.1, on the reverse strand, counting down.
CTATAAATACTTTGACACTGAAAATCGTGAACCTTTCTTAATTTAATCATAAAAGTGATTTCAAATGTTACATGAACTGCAAGGTGACCATGCCTTTCTGCTAAATACTCTCACTACATTAAAAAAAATAAATAAATCAGTGGAATAGAAAACAGCATATGAGTAAATCGTTTTAGTCAGTTATTTCTGTCTTAAACAGAAATACAGTTGTATAGTTGTACAACTGCTCTCTAGCAGCAGTAATATTTAGCATTATCTACTATGGCACTGCAGATGTTCAGATATGTATTTGGAGAATGAGTAAAAAATTTAGAATGAGTAAAAAACTTGAAGTCCGATTATTTTTCTTTCTTTGAAGCAGGTTCTGCGGACACTTCTGACAGAAACTGGGTCTTATCTTAATATTCACACCTTATCAAAGTTGTGAAGTGCTACATAAAATGAGCAAATGGAGTAAATGCTTGATAAGTGCATAACAATATAAATGCTTTAAGCTTATCACAAAAAATTATTTATCTATAATAACACAGACTGGGTGCCAAGAAAAAAGAACAAACCAAAATCCCTCATTTTTGTTCTACTCATCTCAGTATGCAATGAGTAAGTGGAAAAAAAAAAAAAATCAAATTAATGATATATTTGGGCATGATTATGCCACGGTGCCTTCTACACAACCTTCCAAATAAACTTTCTTAAGCAAAGTTCAAAGAATGGGGTTTACCCCTAATGCCAAACAGGCTCCTAACATCCCACAGACACAGATGCATTTGAATTAAAACCCAGATGGAGCTTCCCTGATTTCCCTGGGATTGCTGATACAGCACAAAGGGGGTGGGTTTGCAGGATCAGGGTGGTATCTGCAGCCTGACCACTGTCCCTTGTCCAGAAAACAAGAAATCAGGTCATGGGAAGGCACCTAGAAAAATGGTAATGTTAAGAATATTTTGCATTATGTGGCCACAAACTAATTCAATTAATACGTAATCATAATGTATGTTGAATGTCATGTAAGGCTGACAAAAAAAGCACTTAAATTTTAGTACAGGCCTGATAAAATTGCACCATCTGTAAAGTTCAGGCTGAATAACACTCAGCTGGATTGCAGGTCCCATTCCCTGCCATGCTCTTGCCCTGCTATGTATGTAAGGGGTGCTGCCAATGCAGCACAGCTCTGCTGCTGAGACATCATTTTCCTTTTGATTGCTGAAAGGAAAGCTGTGGAATGCAGTCAGGATTAGCTCACATTCCTACAACAGTGAGGGGGCATCACGTGCTTTGTGGGACTTTCCACCTCACAGTCTCAAAGCCCCATTTTTTTCAGTCCTATATACTTTCATTTTAGGTTTTTATCTCTATTTTTCTTTCACTACAATACAGGCAATGCAAAGACAGTAATTGATGCTAATGAAGTATCAGTGGAAAAAACTGAGATCTTAAGATATAACATGTTGATGGAAAGAATAAATTTCTTGACATAGGTCAATTCATTAAAAATTAAATAATTGAACAGGTGCTTTTTGGCAGAAAAAGTGTCCACTCCATTTGGAAAATCCCATTTACTACATTTGCTAATAAATACCTTATCCACAGTAATTTTTGACCTAGATCTGATGTCTGAAGTTCAGTTTTAGTTGATGTTCAGGACTAATGAAGCTGATCCTTGAAACTCTCAACTGACCAAGACTCTGGGATTATTTGACTGCCATTTTCCTTTTTCCCTTTTCCATCCTTTTAACATACTTTTAATATTGCAATATGGCTAAAATAAGTGCCCTTTTCCAACACTGGTCTTTTGAACACAGTACAAAAGACCCTCTTCTCACCATTACAAAGAGAATTAAAATAGCTTTTTCAACATTAAAAAGCCATTTATTGAAGGGATCCAGCAACAGATGGGGAAACGTATGACTGTAACTCTTCTAAACGTTTGTGCGCCTTTTAAAAAAATTATATTATCCCACAACTTGAATCCTTTGATTATAATTTATTTGGAAGGGAAGGTGACCTAAATTTTCACGTGTGATATTAAATGTAAAGCTCAGATCTTTCCAGGAACCTCTCTCAACTGGAGGCTTGCGAGTTCCAGTGCAACATTAGGCATCTGCTGTGGCTGCCATGATATAAATGCTAGGGATGAATAGAATACAATGGAACAGAACAGAACAGAAAAGCCACAGTGAAAGGGACCCACAGGGATCATCCAGCTCAACTGCCTGACTGCTTCAGGCCTGACACTCAAAGATCTTTATGGATGGGATTGTCCAAAGCTTCCTAAACACTGACAGGGATACCACCTCGCTGTCCAAGAAGGCTGTTTTAGTGCTTGACCACTCTCTTGGTAAAGAGATGTTTCCTAATATCCAGTCTGAACCTCCCCTGGTGCAGCTCTGAACAGTTCCTGTCACTGGATGCCACAGAAGAGCTCTGCACTTCCCTCTTCACTTTCCCTCCTCAGGATCAGCCTCTTTTTCTCCAGACTAGACAAGCCCAGAGTCCAATACAATGGATTAATGCCAGTTCTGACCCTGAATGCAGAGGGCAATTTTAATATGGCATATCCACAATATTACCCCCAGTAAATTCCTTTTTAAAAATTAGCTAATCAATAGCAGAAGTGAGATAAATAAAAAGTGAATGATTATAAGAAAAAGTGTGATAGAGAAATATGAGGCTGAAATGGGCATCAATAGGTAAATTGAAGGGGTTACAACACACAGAAGAAGCCACTAATGTTCTTCTATCCAGCTGGGCTTTTCCTATTGCCTTCCTCAACCATGTTTGGCCAATGACAGACCCATTGAATTCTAGACACTTGTGACGTTAAATACTCATTAAGAGTTTACCCTGGGTTCTTTCCTAAAGTTTCTGAATGCATGAAGAATTAGCAGCACTATGCTGTAGCCAACAAAAGACAGAGAAGAGTTTTAAGACGTGTCCAATCCTACAAAACCTACATCAGATGACCCCAAAAGGAATGAAGACTGTTTTATATGATCTCTGTTTAAATGCTAGATGTTGAGTATGTTTAATTTCATTTACATTGAGAGACAAAAGTGTAACACAGGATTGTGTTTGAATACTGAAGTAAATTCAAATGCTGCCTTGTATCAACCAACCATAGGTTAAAAGAATTCTCCACAAAATGGTTTAAATATGGTAGGATTTTGAAAGTTGTTCTGTTTAGAAACCAGGATAGTTACTAACAGGTTTAGAAGCCTATAAAAAAGACAACACATTGTCAACAGTAAAAAAACAATTAAAAAAAATTCCCCCTGAACATATTTGAGGAGCATTAACTTCCAAAGCCCTTGAATCTGCTCCTTATGTTCTGTCTTCAAAAGGCAGCTTAACAGTTCATCACTTTTTTAATAAAACAGATACATTTGAAAATAGGTTTTAGACTGACCCACGTATTGTTCATATTACGGGCATTATTTTTTCTGTTATTTTATACAAGTGCATGCAGGCATTGCCTATATAAAAACTAAACAAAACAAAACAGAAGAAAAAGTTTCCTGCCCTTGAACTTTACTGATGTTCTTAATTTCTGCATAACACTGTAAATATAACAGGAGCAAGATGTTTCAGACTGCATACAAGCCATCTATTTCATTACAGGGTTGAAGGCAGGCCCACACTACTGTGAATTTCTGTTGTGTGTGAATTATTCCCCTGAATGTTTATTTGGTTGAGTAGAATTATGCAGAAATCCTACAGTCCACTCATATTTCTTAATAAATATAAAGAAGCACATTCTGCATAGGAAAACAAGACTGAAAGCTCCGAGTGTCATAGTAGTAATCTGAAGTAAATTTTTCCACAGAAAGGATTTGGTAGGAATTAGTGAATACTACTCAAAAGCACCAGGAACTAAAAAGGTGAATATTTTCATCAGACAAAAACAATTAACACACTTCCCCACAGTCATGCTATAATACAGGGACCTATAATAAAACCAACAACAACAACAAATCCCATAGGGACTGGGAATCTATAAAACCTCTCACAAATTACTTGGCACAAGGTCTTGTGGTGGAGGAGAGCCAACCTGAATGCAACAAAAGACTAATTTCTTCTTAGCGCTACTAACTCCACAAATATTGGGAACAGATGCTTCTGAGATGAACTGGAGGAATAAGGCTCTGGAATTAGGCAACCCTTAAAAGCTTAAATAACCCAGGGCTGCTATTGTTTTCAAAACCATACAATTTATCCCAAAACCCCACAACAACAGTCTGACATATGGATGTCCACACGCACAACGGCAACCCAGCATTCACACCAACAAAACTGCATTGTAGGTGATAAACGAGTTCAGGATTGATGGCAGGAATTGTGCCAGAGAATCTCAAAGTGTGCCCAGTATTTGCAATTCAGCCCAGTAACAGAGTGGATTCCTGCAATAGATACAGTAATTGAGCAGAACTCAAACCTAAACATCAGAAATGTTCCTCTGTACAGAAAATTGCACAAAAAAAACCCCCCTAAAATCCCAATCAAACTAAAAAAACCCCACCAAATGCTTTACATATTAATTTTCTGTGCCATTCCCATTTTCTAACAAATTAATGTAGTTTTAAAAGCCAACTTCTGTCAAGTATGTCCAGGGACCTTGTCCAAAGCCAAGGCTAAAGTCCATTACTGCACTTTGAATTCATTAAAATGAAACTTGTCTCTTCTCTGTTGGGTGCTGAATGCACTCATGACCTGATGTGTATACAGTAGAGACTTGTTAGCCACAAGAAAAAAATGCATACAAAAGAAATAAAATGTCTTCCTCAAATTGTCAGTCTGGGGGATTTTTTTTTTTTTAATATATTCCCAAAAAGATTTATATTCTGGCCTTTGTTGTCTGGGATCCTTGTCTCTTACCCTTTATGCTAGAAAAGGAAATTGTACATTAAGGTAAATTGCTACTCCTGGTACTTCTTTCCCTTGACTGATGGTTTTCTATTACAGGCTTGCAAGAATTCAGACTGGAAAGAAACCCAAGCATCTTGATTGAAAAGATTTGATACATTCTTTTCAAATTCATGCTATCTAAATCACAGCAGGATGACTTGTAATCAAAGTTTTTCAAAAAGAACATAAATTTGGGGAGAAGGAAAAGGCCATTCAGCCCATTGCAAGTCATCCTGGTTAACACAGTTCTTCTAGAATAATATCTCCCTTCTTCTTTAATGACCCCAGTGCCTCCAATTCCAAACTTGGCTCAGTAGGCTATTGAAAAATTGTATTTCTTTTTGAGTGAAAAGTACTTCCTTGTGTGGGTTCTGAATTTCATTTTTTCAGGCAATTCCAGTTCTGCTTCCCTGTTCGCTCTTTTATAGTCAGCCAAACAGTGAGTCAAGTGCTACTGAATAAGATTTTTCACCTTGTATTTCTCAGAGTAGATGAGTTTGTAATTCTCTCTTTTTCTCAATTTTGCAGCGACAAAAAATGAACTCAGCTGTGATTATAAGACCTGGACTTCAAACCAGACTTCTCCTCCACTCCTTTCCCTTAAAGGTGTGTTTGAAGGCAATCTTTTAAAACACTGGTGTTTGATTTTTGTTTGCCTTTGCTGACTGCTCACACACACACAAACGTGCCAGCCCCTCCAAGCACTGTGGGCACTCCCTCTTTTCCGCAGTTCACTCGCTGAATCTGACACAGAAAAGACATCCCAAATGACTAAGCAAAAAAAAAAACAAACCCACAACCCAGGGGTGTGATTCAGCAACTTATTTAAATGCTCTAAAAAAAAAATAAAATTTAAAAAAAAAAAAAAATTACCTTAAGAATACCCCTTTTTGTATTCACAGCCTGAATAACTTCACATGCAAAAATTAATAGGTCGGGTTAAATAATCTCCAAAGTCACTCTCTGTAGATTTTGCTTTTATTTACTTTTTTTTTTTT
>VXBB01025287.1:17906-38901 GCA_013399915.1 Illadopsis cleaveri | reverse complement strand
CGCGTCGCCGGGGCTGGGTTCGAGCACAAAGCCGAGCCCGCACAGAAGGGAAGGACTGCCCTCTTCTGATCGCTCGGGAGACGCCAGGCCGCCACTCCCAGCCTTCGGCCGCAGCGGGGACAAAAAGCACCGAAACCGCTGAATTCACCGCTGACCTCGGTTAAGCTGGAAAGAGGCGCTCCTCGGGCACCTCAGGAGAGTCTTAACCCCATCGGCAGGGTCCGGTGACGCTGCACTCGGGTTTGAGAGCTCGAGGGGCTTCTTGGTGGCCCTCACCCCACAAGCAAACAGGTAAATATGCCTGTTGCATATTCATAGACCATTATGCATTATTCGAACGTTCCTTGGAGTTTAGATGTTCTTTTGCTTGGTTTTAACCTTTGACTTGACTTCATGCCATCCTGTAGATCAAGTCAATATATTTTATTTCTCCTCCTGTGCATGTGTGCTGCAGGGTGAGAACAGGCCTTGCAGACACTGGTCAGAGCCAGAGTGAGCCTTGGAAGTGGAAGAATCAGCCCCATAAGCCTATGCACACTCTTGTTTTTGCCCTTAACCTGATGGACAGCGCCCATCAGCCCCAATTTCTGTGGCTTGCAGAAGATCTGTGTCTCTGAATAGCTGGTGACACCTCCTGTACTTTAGCTGGTGATTTTGGTTGTGGCAGTACCTCACTCTCAGCCTGGGCTCCCAGGCACTTGGTCTGGACAAGCTCTCTGCTGAGAACACTCTGCTCTTGTCTCCATGCGGCAGCAGCTGACAAAAATAACAGAGAAACCTGCCAGAAAAGATCCATTAACCTTCACAGCTCTCAAATTGCGCTGGCTTGAGACGCCATAAAATGCATTTTCTGTGCTTGTTAGCTCTGTGTCGTAGTGTCAGCCCTGACTTTTCTGTGTCTAGCTAAATGGCATCCTAACCAGTGCAAAGCGACTTAATTTCCTACAAAGTGAGGAGACAGCTGATAAGCAGAGAATCAGCCTGGCAGCGAGGAGAAATGGGTTTTGCTCTCTGAGTGATCATTCCCCTGCTGGGCGGTGCCGCAGGCACGGCAATCCATGGGTGCTCTGCTAAAGGAGTGTTACAGCTGCTGACCCACGGGGTCTTGCCAGAACTCCTCTGCATTTCGTCCTACGTGTGCTGCCAGCTGAATCTTAACATCCAGCTCCTCCTGCTGGAGAGGGCTGATATTAAATCACTGAAACATTTAGGCTGGAAAATACCTGATCCAGGGTATAACATGATGAGTTTTTACATCTCACACAGGGTAAAGCACAGAAATCCTTTACATCAGTTGTGCATTTTATCACTTTACATAATGCACAGATATCTGGCTTTGGGACAGTGTTAGGTGTCTCAGCTATGAGGCCTCTGGATAGGGATACATGGGCCAGTTACAAAACCTCTGTTACAAGGTGAGCTTTGGGACTTATTCAGAAGCTCTTTGTAGTTTAAATTACAGAGAACCTAACTCAACCAAGATTTCATCAACGATGGCGTGAAAAGAAGTCTCCTATTCTTGACAACTCCACAAACAGGATTTTTCCCTTTTCTGAGAGCAAGGCAACTTGAGTCTCCTGACAATCCAGACCTACTTAGCTAAGGTGTTTTGTTCCTTTTTTCTCTCCTGGCTGAAGGTTGTTTTCCTCGGTGCAAGGACCAGGTGGGCTGAGGCTGGATGGAATCGATGCCTGCAGGCAGGCGAGGGTTAAGGAGGCAGGCCAGAGCTGCAGGAGCCACAGCCTTGCTCTGCTCTGGGGTCTAAGGCTGCAGACAGCCGAGCCATTAGGGACAATCTGCCCTCCCCGTGTCTGCCCCTGACCATCACCCACCCCGGGTTCCCCAAACAGGCTCCCGGGAGGATTTGCTGCTCCCTTTTCTTTGCAGCTGAGGCTGTGTGCCCTGCAGGCTCCATCACCCCTGTCTGTGTCCTGGGGACACCTGGCACTCCTGACATGATTTAATGCTCTCATTTCATGCAGCCCCAGGGCTCCCAGATGTAGGGCTGCTGGGTCCTGCTGGAGACAAGCAGAGATGTTATTAAAAAAAAGGCCTTATAAAATATAGTTTTAGCCCTACTACTCTAGCCAGGCTAGAAGTAACTTATAAGTTCCCATAAAGAAAAATTATAAGAATAAACACAACTTATTCTTAGGGAAAAAAAAAAATTACACGTGCATAAACAATGAATCTGTCCCATCAGAATCAGCGAAAAAAATATGGAAACATATCTAGCATATCTATCTAAAGTTATCTTATACCTAAACATATCTATCTAAAGAAAATTTAATAGACATATACAATAGCCCTCATCGACCAATAAACTGCGTTTCACTGTATTGCTGACCAATTAAGTTTAACACGGCGCCTTCTAATATTTCCCATAAATAGGAGGTTTGCAAATAAAGAATCAGCTTTTCTACATAAAAAATCCCTAAGTCCCGTCTTATTTATTTACTGCGGCAGGGTCCCGCAGCGGGGCACTGCCGGCAGGAGCTGCCGGAGGCTGTCCCAGCCCGCAGCCGTGACTGCAGACACCCCTGAGCGCCCGAGGGGTCAGGCCAGGAGCAGAACTGCAGCCAGGATGTGTTTTCTGTGTCACTTGAGCCCCGCAGAGACGGTCTGTCCAAAACGAGGTCCACTGTCTTGCTGAAATTTTAAAAACTTTAATAAAAGAGACAATTAGGAGACAGAAATAAAACAAAGGGTTACGGCTGGGGGCTTGGCATTCAGCCAAAAGCACACTTACTCTCTTGGAAACACCTCTTTAAATACTTTTTTAGCCTGTGGCATATTCATAGACCATTATGCATTATTCAAACATTCCTTTTGAGCTTAGATGTTCTTTTGCTTGTTTTTAGCCTTTGACTTGACTTCATGCCATCCTGTAGATCAAATCAATATATTTATTTCTCCTCGTGGTTCCATCCTGTTGTTCTTACCCTCCCTGATAACAGAGAGTCAATGAATTCTTCCTTTGGGGTTCTGGTTTCTGTCACTATTATCTTCATCCAGACGGGGTAACCCACAAATGTGAAGAATCACCTAATTACCTTCACCATTCTCTGAGGTATCACCCTACTTTCTAAATTTTGTTAGCAGCAAAAAAAAACCCCCAACAACTATATTCACACAGCAAAGTTATTCCAGCATGATGCATATAGCATTCACTTTAATATTTGTGAAAAGTCAACTTTATAGTATGTATTTATAACAAATTCATCGCTGTTCCTCAGCCTCAGAGTTTCCCCATGCTCACAGGAAGAGCAGCTGCACCTGTTGCTACTTTTGGGATATTCACTTTGCAGAAGTCCTTACAAAGGCCCCAACAACAAGGCATTGTACTTTCTCGGCTTCTGATAAACTCCTGTGAATGAGAGCTCTCTGTCATGCCCAAATATCTGGGGAGACGCAGAGCTTCGAGAGCTACAGCACCAGGTTACTGCTCAGGAAGATTTCTCATGCTGAGCTCTTCCAAGAGATCATATGTAGCTCTCTGTAAGAACAAATGCAGCCTGCAACGTAGATTTTTGAATATTGTTGCAAATGGTGAGCCTCTTGGGTTTCAAAAGCCACTTTGTTTAGCAGGCTCACCTGCCAGCTCAGTCCTGCCTGGGGAGAGGAACGTGGTTCATGCCTTCTGCCACCCTTGTCAGAGGGGACAGGGAACAGTCAAAGCTGAGGATGGGAACTTTCATTTTTCAGCCACGCTGTTATAACCCAGGAGACCTGGCCAGTGTGGGCTCTGGTTTACAGAAACTGCAAAATTCCCTTTTCTGTTCTAACACCTGCTGCCAAAGCACCAGGCAAGCCGAGTGCACAGCCACAGGCGTGTAGCCCACAAAGCTGACTTAAATCACTTTGCCGACCTTCCCGGTGGTGATGTGCTGAAATACTCCGCCGGAGAAAACCTGCCAGACACAATTCAGCAGGACAAAACACCTCCTGGCTTTCTTCACGGGAGCAGGGAACACTCACCACGCTGTAAACCCAGACCTACGCCTGCTGCTGGCAGCTTACACACATCCCTGCAGGTGTGATCCCGTTATTCTTCCCAGCAGGGGGAAAAGTTTGGTGCCAAATCACCGACCGCTGCTGCACCTCCCTGCAAGTCAGGTCACAGGCACTGGAAATGGAGGTCTGCTGGAGGGTGTGCGGCGAGAGAGGGCCCTGCCCCTGGCGTGGCATCAGTTTGGGGTTAATTCGGGCAGTGGATGGCGAAAGCCGGAACCCAAGTGTGATGAATTTCCCTGCAGAGGGCGGCCTGCCCTTGCCTAAGACAGCCCGCGGCCCGAAGAGCTGCACGGCTCCGAAATCAGTTTTGGGCAGGAAAAACAGCTATTCCCACCTGCCGGTGGCCGGGACTGAGCTGCCTTGCCGAGGCCAGCCCTGGCTTGAGGGCATCCTGCAAAAGGAGACTTTTGTCTGCCTGCGGTTCTGCACCTCGGACACTTCAGCCGGAAACAGGCACCCCCCGAATCCACCACTCCGCTCTTCCAGGGCTTCCTCTCTCAGGATTTCTCCCTTCACACCCTCTCTTTTCTATCCTCAGAGAGCAGATCCTGGCTCTGCTATGGTGGCTGCTGAGGGGAGAGATTGGTGAATCCAGCAGGAACCTCACCCAGGGGTGGAGCCGGAGCAGCCAGGACGTGTGGGTTCGGTGTCTGCCCTTCCCGGGACCAGCTGCTGCTGGAGGTGGGTTCCCTGCGGGCTGCCACTGCTTTTAAGGTCTAGGTGACCTTTAAAGGTACCTTCCAACCCAAACCGTTCCATGATTCTATAAAAGCTTCACGGTTGGAAAAGAAAACCAGAACACACCTCACTCTTTTCATCAGTCAGCCTCAAAGAGTTTTTTTTTCACCGCTCCCATTTTGCAAGCGAGATTGAGGACAGGCACACAGCGCTCAGCAGACCTCAGGGAGGAGCAGGCTGCAGAGCAAGTCCCAGAGCAGCTCTGCCTGGCTCCTAAACCTGGATTTGGAACACCAGGGTTGGCTGACAGAATCTGAGTGTGAGCACAGAGATGTCCATGTGAAGATCCAGCAGCACAGAGACCACATTGCTCCTGGGGGAGCGGCTCGAAGCAGCAGAGCAGAGGAGGGAACTGCTTAGCATTTACCGACAGCTCCTGTGTGCCAGGGATGTAATTTGGAGAGACAAAGTACCTGCAGTGGGAACAGACCCCTTGCCCGGCACAGAGATGACAAACAGGTCTGCCCACGTCTGGCTTTTAACGAGCCAAGTTCAGGCGGTGTGAAATGTCACCCGGCGCCTCCGGAGACACAGGAGGCACAGCCAGAGGAAGACACTCAGGCTCCTGCTGCTCAGCTCCTCTGGTTCAATATTTCAGTGTGCTGCTCAGCAGCTCGCAGGCTGACATTTCTGCCGCCGTGGCCTTTGGGTCCCTGTTTGTTTATCCACGGGAGGCTGAGGGACGGCACAGCCTGCCTGAGGATTAAGGGGTGACACACAGACTGCCTCCCAGCTCTCTGCAGACACCCCAGCCTGCCAGCCACGCCTCTGTCCCCACACAGGCCTCTCCTGCTGCCAGGGGGACGGGGCAGCTCCCCCAGGCTGTGGTGGCACTCAGAAGGTGCTGGGGCACAGCTCTGGAAGCAGACAGCGGGATGGATGAGAGGCACCTGGCTCAGAAACACCATGGGCCACGCAGCATGAGCTCTGACTGCCTGCTAAGTTCGGGCAGAAAGGCTGATTTCTCTGCATCCTTTTGTAGGAAGGGAATGATGAGCTGTCTGGGCTGTGGGGCACAGAGCTGCTCAGCAGGCTGAGTTAGTGGCAGGAGCACTCCAGTGTGCAGCCTTGTTTAGCTGCAGTGACAGACTTTCAAGCCTGTAATGAATAAACATTGTACACCATCTTCTCTGGAGAGAGAGGATTTTCTTCCTCCTTCTTTTCACAGATGACACTTCCATGGGATTTCTCAAGGATAATCTGGAGGCCCCTCCAGTTCGTATTTAACTGTTTCCAGGAGGGTTCTCTGTGGTTTAGGGACCTCCCTGAGGACTGTGTGCCTACAGTGGACAGACAGCAGCAGTGCAAGTGTCCCTCCTGCCTTTCCCAGCCTTCCTCACACCCAGCTGTGCCCAAGGACTGAGTCTGGAGCCTGAGGAGATGTTCTCAGGTGAGGCTATGCTGTTCCTCTGCTTTGGGGACTGAGGAGTGCTCCTTGGTAGGATACCAATGCTGCACATCCACACACATCCAGCTCCTATAAAAATGTGGGCTACTTGCTCAGGAATAGAATAACTCAGCTATCAACCACCTCCAGCAAGCAGGAAGAGCAGATGGCCTGTCTGAGGACAGCTTGGATCCCCTGTGCATTTCATCTGTGGTGTGCTGACCTCTTGGCGTTTTTATCCCTACAACAGCACAGAGGAGTTCTCCTTGTGGAGGAATTTTCATCTCCTTGGGTGAGAGGAGGGTGAGAAGATGTGGCTGAGCTTTGTGATGAGAAGGAAAGATGGAACTGTGAGGTTGGGCACAAACCTTTCCCAGCCTGGAGTCCTGATCCAGGTGTTCGGCACATGACACACGTGTGTTTATGTGCACACACACACACAGGTAAGTTCTGCTGTGCCTGGCTGACTCCAGGTCATGCACATGGCAAGCCTCCTTTCCCCTTTCCCCTCCTCAGCTGTGGGGTGTTTTAGGGAAGGACTTACCTGCTGGCTTCCCAGTGTCCAGCTGCTCATGGGCACAGGGATTTGCAGAACACGGGGAGGACACTGTGGGCTGGAAGAATTTCCTTCCTTTTCTGCATGTCACTGCTCACTGGGGAAATGCCACTGCTTCTGAATGCTCACGTGGGCACCTGCTGGGATAATGGCTCTGTTTCTGGGAAATGTTTTTGAACACGTTATAAGGTCTTTTAAACCTTTACTTTGGAACTTCGCAGCACCAAACTGGTGTGATGGGTGACTCCCCACTGAACACCCCTGCTGGCACTGCAGCCCTGAACAGTGGCCAGCAGGGTTTAGGGACAGGCAGCATAGTGTTTCAGAGGGAGTATTTAGTCATTAAATTGCCATCCTGTCACCCGTTTCACCCTGTCCATGTGACACTAACCCACCCCATCGCCCGAGAGCAGCGTGCTGAGCACGCAGGAACAGAGGGCACCGCCTGCTCCATCCCCAGCCCTGCTCACACCCCGAGGGCTGCTGATCCTGGGGCTGAAGCTCCCCTTGCCACGGGGCCTGGCCAGGTTCAGGCTGTTCCACTGACCCCCCTTCCCTCCTGAAATGCCTGGTGGACTAACAGAAATGTCCCGGGAGTTCAAAATCTCTGGCAGACACAAATGCTTTGTGCAACGCTGACATACACAGGAATTAACTCTGTTTTTCATAACAGCCCATGCTATCAAAGATGTCCTTGGGTATGTTTTCTCCAAAGCTTCATAAAAATTCATCTAAACTTCCTAAAACAGCTAATTTTCACTGCAACCTTTATGAAAGCAACCATCCGGAGATCCTTTTGTTACACTTTATTCCACCACAACCCAAGACCAGGCAGAGTAAGACCCTGTGTGAAAAGGTTGTGTTTTCTAAGACAGGACCTTATCATTTTAATAAATAAAATCCTACTCTGAATTTAGCAATATGATTGTTATAAACCAGCTTCCCCAGCACCCAGATGGCAGTTTAAAACACCAGGGTGAGTACAGCTTCAGAAAGTGAAGATGCACTTTGAGAGGACTCCATTCACCCGAACACTGCGCTGCTTCAAAATCAAACTCTGCCTTTCAAAATGTCAAAGGCAACAATTCACAAGCAAACACCATATGGTGTATTTGTTCTCTTCAATTCCTCTCAGCACCAGCTGAAAAAGAAGGAACATTTCAGGGCTGAAATGTCTGCATGCCACACCATACAGTGTTCTCTCTGCAAGCTCTCAAAAACTGTAGATGGTGGAATGGAACTGCTCAAAGGGACAGAATTGATCATTTGCAGCCCAGTCTCCAAAAAGTCCACTTGTAAAACTCGCTGAGACTATGTTGTGGTTTTACTCTGGGGTCTGGGTGGGATTTGCACAAGAAAAGCTTCCCAGGATGTCCCCAAAGCCCCTTTCAAAGGGCAGCTGAAGTCGGTATTTTTGTTACTGTAATGGTAAAGCTCTGAAGGTCTGGTTAGTGCAGCTCTGCGATGGTGTAACAGCTGCTGAGTCCCAGCACCATTAAAAATAGACTGCAGTAAAAATAGTCACGTATTTGTGACTGAGGAAGAACAATCACTGGGGCAGCTACAGAACCGTTGGAGGCATCTTTTTGACATTTACATGGATTTTTAAGTCATCTTCCTGAAGAATTCCCAGGCTCCAACCCGTGGCCAGTGGGTGGCTGTAGTGGAAGGGCAGATCCTTGCAAGGAGCCACCAGGAGCAGCTCCCACAGTGTCAGGAAGGGATTTTTCTGCTCCCTCTGCTGTTCTTTAAATAAAACCCAGCACAGCTGGGGCCCACATCTCTGAATCCAGGGTGTGCACCCATCCCACACACAAAGTGTCACCAGCAACAGCAGTGCTCCTGTGTCTCTTTCAACTAATGCCTTCTGCAAAGTTACGGAAATACCTGGTGGGCGATCTTGCACTGAAATGATTCTTCAAACTGCATGAAATGCAGATGATGACAAAGTCTAAATTCCCTCCCTGCCAGCCAGGAATTTAGAATCCCCTCCCTGCCAGCACCAGAGTGCTCAGGCAGCCTGAACCTGCCAAAACAAAGCTGGGCAGAGAGCAGCCCAACACCAAGTAACCCCAGAATGCAAATATTCATGTGATGCTAATCTTCATGTTCATTCTTAAAGGTCCTTTCCAACCTAAATGAATTCTACGATTTTCAGAAGAAACCTGGACACCAGTACTGGAGTAAACACTTCACAATAAAAATAATTTATAAAATAATTACATGCTGCCACGCAAGGAAGGCTCAGGCCTTACATTTTATTCCTGTAAATGAGAGACAAATCTGGCTTGTGATCAGCTAAGCACACTCAGGTAACAAATTAAAGCCATCCCTCTTATCCCCTTTTCCCAGCGTGTGATGCTGAGGTTTTAGAACAACATTAAATTTAAGAGCTCACAAAGCGAGATGGAAAATCTGGAGTGGCGGCAACATGCTCCGTTTGCTTGCTATGGAGTCAATGTTACACTTTAATCGCTGGCCCGTGAGACAACAGTCAAAAGCAAAATTGTTTCTTTCGTGGCCATAATAAATAGTCCTGCAGGCCTCTGGAGAAGAAGCAACAGCCCGTGGGAAATGGCTTCTGGTGTCAGGGGACGTGGCCACCGATGCCTGGCGAGGAGAGTGCTGGCGTGGTTTGGCTGGGCTGAGTTCTGGGGTCCAGCACCAGGACAGCAGAGGGTTCTTCTGTCTGTGTGTCAGGAGAGTTTCCAGAGTGGGACCTCATGGAGCTGCTCTCACCCTGTGGGTCTGAGCCCTGTGTCCAATCCCAGGGCATTNTGCTCTCACCCTGTGGCTCTGAGCTCCCCCAGCCCTGATGCCTCACCTCGAGCTGGCCCTGCTGGTTGCAGCGCTGGGGCCTCTCCCACCAGGGGATGGGCTCTGTCTCCCTCGTGGAGAGCCCGTGGGACACAGCTGAAGCTCCTGCCGCCTTCTCCTCCCTTGGCAGGCCCTCCCTCGAGCCTGCACTCCCCTTTCCAGCCCTGCTGGCTGCTGCTGGGTGCCCGGCCGGGCTGAGCGGGACCCCGGGGCTGGTCGGATCAGCTCCGGCACAGGGCCGGCTGCTTCAGGGTGTGGGAATGTCCCCCGCCACCAGTGAAAGTGCTGAGCTTTAGTTGAGGTATATCAATCATCTGCAACACACCAGGAACCAAACCTCTGTCTCGTTTCCCCTTTCCAAACCACCCTGGGGGACACCCAAATGTCCGAAGCAAAGGCCAGAGAGAAATGGCTTTGCCGTTCTGAGGCCTTCTCCGTCAGCTTTGCCTTCCAAACACCTTCCCCACCCCTGCACGTGGCCTTGACCCTATCCCATCCACACAGCCTTCACGCCAGTACTGCTGGTCAGCCGGAGCAGTGGCATTCCCATCACCCTGATGGGAGATTTTCACAGTAAAAACACATTTCTGGGCTTGGCGAGGCCTACTGCAGCTAAACCCGCACCTGTCCCAGTGAGAACAGAAACCAGGGCTAACACAGCAAACACTGCTGTTAGTTATCTGAGCCTCACACGAGTTTTCTTCACATCTCAGAGCGGACTGCTTGTTAAAAGGGTAGAAATAATTCGTATGGGAGTAGTTAAACATGGGCCTTGCAATGCTAAATGCAGCAGTGTCTCTTTTACAAACCGTGCTGGACAGCACAGCAACAGGATGGCCAGGGAAGCAGAGACTGTCTCGTATGGCACTATTTACAGGCCTCCCGTTTAAAAAGCTGCCAAGTTGGATTAAATGTAACTATAGAACGTTTCTTCCATATACAAACTCTTGTTAGCGGGTTAATCATTAAGGTGCTCAGAAGTGTGGATGAAAACAGAAGTTACAGTAGATCAGTTGTGTCTTCATCTATTTACACACAGTTGCCTGCTGACACCAGCGTCTTCCGTAGAAGCTGGGAGCAAAGAGGCCAGTTACGATCTGATGCCACAGGAACTGTTGTTTTCTTCACGAGATCCTTGCCAGAAGGAAAACCAGTAGTACTTTAATTCCTTTTCCAGTAGCAGAGGTGGGTGGGTGCTCTTGCAGAGCCCGCGTGGCTGGTGGTGCCAGGCAGCATCATGCCCTGGGACACCCCGTTCCCAGCTCTCAGCTCCTGTCCAGCCCTCACCGCTGGAATTTGCTGGTCTCATGGGCAGCTGTCCCAGGCAGGACTCGCAGCACCAGGTTGTCACACTGAAATGCATCACATGGGCCCTCCTAAGTGCTTGGAAAGCTCAGATCCCCGTGCATCCCCTGCTGCACCCCGTGCAACAGAAGGGAAGGTTTTGGTGTGACAAACAACAAACCAGCAAAATGCACTTAGCAAAAATTTTGTCTTCTCCTCAGAGAAAATAAAACAAATCCCCAATGGCCCGTACTTTGTAGGTCAAGTTTCTTCCCCATTAACATTCTCAGAGAGTTTTTCTTTTTTGTCTGATGGCCAAACTCTACCTATAGTTCCATTCTCTGCTGACTGATGGCTGGCATCGCTTTATTCCATACCTGTGCCCACACAGGTGCCTCAGAGGGGTTCAAAGTTCAGCGTTTTGAGAACCTGTCCAACCAGGAGGGTATCTGACCATACTGATAATGTTAATTTTGTCCTTGTCAATTCAAGTTGCTATAGAAAAAGAAAGGAAGTTGATTTGACTATACTGTTTGCAAACCTAGCATGTACTGTCATTTTTCCCCTCGTACATTTAAGTTTCAAACAGGTCCCAGAGATGGCAAGGCAAGATTGTTAAGGCAGTGTAAGAAGCTCAGTATTCCGTTCACACCTCTCCATCCCCTTAGAAGCACTTCCAAGGCATCGGAAGGGGGCGTGTGGTTTGTGCTGGCCTTTTCCCACAAAGGCATTTGGTACAGTGTGAGGAAGGGATGCTCAGTGACAGCTCGGCCCCGGGCAGCGGCCGCACCACCCCGGAGGAGCGGGGAGGTGCAGCGGGGCTCCGCGGGGCCCTCACCACCGCTCCTTCTGGTACACCTCTGCCTGCACCATGTCCCCGGGGTGCTCCGAGATGCAGGCCCCGTTGATCTCGTTGAGCTTGTTGTCCGGAAGATCCTCGGGCTTTGTGCAAAGTTTCAGCGCCCTGGAGATGAAGACGTCCAGGTCGAACTCGGGGTCGGTCTCGCTGTTCACCTCCGCGGGTTCCTTGTGGAGGCGGTGAGGGGAGGAGGGCAGGCTCCGCTCCTGCATCTCCGGGAGAGAGCTGGGGCACTCCAGCCCCACCTGCGTGCTCTTCACCCACTGGGCAATCTCCAGAAAGAGGTTGGACGGCTCCTCTTCCAGCGACAGCTCAGCTGCGGGTGCTATGGCTGCCCTTTTCCAGTGGGACAAATCCAAGATTAGCTTGGGCTCCGAGTAGTGGTGGGGCTTACTGTCCCTCCACAGCAATTTGTCCAGGTAGGAGGGCGATCCCACTTTGTAATCGCACGATTTCCCACAGTCGGCGTCGAAGACTCGGTCCATGGAGGAGTGGGACAGCTCCAGGAACCTCTCCGAGCTGCTCTGGGAGTATTTCCGTGGGTCAACCTGCGCCTCCTCGGCCGTGGGCTCGGAGCCAGCGCGGGGGTCCCGCTGGACCTCGTCCATGTCGTGGTGCTTGTCGTGCCTCCAGTCCAGGTCGGAGGAGAGGCTGATATGGTACCTGCAAAGACACGCTGCTGTCAGGCACAGACCATGCCTTGGTGGGGAACAGCAGTGCCCAAACCAGCTCGGGCACTGCTGCTCACTTTGCCTCTTGCTTGCTGAGGTAATGTCTGACTGACAGCTTGTGTCTGTCTGTCTTCTTGTGTGTTAAAATGTCAGGGGGTGAATAATTTATCAAGATCCTGAGATGCAGGAGTGAAAGCCAAACAACAACATCAAGCGGCCCCTTCCTTTAGATGTCCATCACCTCCCCTCCACTTGGGGCTGAAACAGGATTAACACCATTGATAACCAACCTGCCCCTCAGCCCACAGGCTGGTGAGTCCTTCCTGTTTGGTGACACAACAGTAACAGACACGAACTTAAAACCCCTCTGAGACTGGTCATCACCAGTTTATTCTGATGGCAAGGACCAAGAGCTCTCCTGAAGGGTCACCTTTCCAAGTGAAAGCTTGTCAAGCCAGGTGAAGTCCCTTCCTTGGAATCACCTGACAATACCATTCCCAGCCACGGCTTTCTCAGCGATACCTGATTTATTGCTTCCTAACTGAGCTGCCTTTAAAACACATTATCCCAGGTGTTGGGGCTCTGTCATAGCAATAAACAGCCCTTCAGGTGTCCCACTGCACACAGCCAAAATCACCTCTTGTCCCCAAAACACCTGTCTTGTGCTGCAGAACCCACAGCCTTGTATCTGATGTCCCTAGCTGGGTGGCAGGACAGCCTCACCCTCAGCCCCTGGTGTCACACCAAGAAAGCCAGCTGAGGAACAGGTGACACGGTGACCTCCAGCAACTGAGTTGCTGCTTTGGGGGCTGTGACTGGCAGGGATGCCTGAACTGTGGGGGTACACTGAAGATAAATATCCTGCTTCCAGCCTTCCTCCCTTCCTGACTGAGCCCCTCCAGCCTCCACCCCAATACTTGTTCACTCAGGCAAAAAGAATAATGACAGTGAAGGCAAGGGGTTTCTTTAGGTAATTTTTTCAATGCTGGTGAAATCCAGTGGATCAGGAAGGTGAGGAGATTTAATTGCTATGCAGAGAGGAACAATGCTGCAGACACCCTCAGCCAGTTCATCCCCCACAGCTGGAAGGAGCTCCACAGAAAACTGAACCTCGTTAATTCTTAGCTGCTGATTTTGTCCTGCCTGCTCCAGTGCTGGGACTGGCCCAGTAACTGGGGTAATCACCTAGAACATGAGAGACCTCAGCTGGAGGCTTTGAGCTATTCTGAACTTCCAGTACAGCTTTCAGCAAACCACTTAAACATCAACACAATTCAGGGTTTTTTTACAAGGCCCCCAGATCTGTGGCCTCTGGGGCTTACGCATCACTTGAAAAGTGGTGAATATAGCACTCCAAATCAGGTACAAGAATTACATTATTTTATAAGCTGTATTACAGGGACAGAGGGCAGAGGGAAGGGCTGCAGAGCCACTTTAACCCAAAGGGAGACAACCTAAGCTGTGAATAAACCAACAGCAGAAAGGTACTCAGCGACTGGGATGTGCAGGCTCAACTTCTGGTCCCTGGGGAATCCATGAAGAGCCTCTGGGTGGCTTCAGCGAGGCGCCAGCTTGGGCTGGAATTACAATGTGGCATACAGAAGGAAAACCAGGCATCTTTCACAGGTCTGGAACACGAGTGATGGAATCCAGCCAAGAGCAGGTCAGAGACTCACCAGCCCAGTTCTGCCTAAAGCATTCGAGGCAGAATGTGCCCCCCAGCCCAGCCCTGGTACTGTACCTGTCCCAGTTGGACATCTGGCTCTGGTTGGCTTCCATCAGCAGGATGTCATCGATCTCGTCCTCGATGCGGAACGGGTGCTGGGACACTGGCTCGTCCTCAGGGCAGGAGTAGGGGCTCATGTAGGGGTGCTGCAGGCCCATCTCGGCCGTTAACCGATCCATAGGGTTAAATGTCAGTATTTTCTCCAGAAAATCAATAGCTGCAAGGCACAGACAAACCAGATCACTAATTCCTCAAAAGCAGTAACAGCTTCCTTGCCAGGGCGAGCCTCCCACAACAAAATCCCCTGAAGGAAGGGGTGAGTTAAAGGCCACACCCCAGCTGGACCTCAGCCAGGCACTCCTGTCCTTGCTGCATTTCCCTGCCCCTCACAGGAGCTGTGAGCTGGCGGGGAGCAGCCCTGCAGCCTCAGGTGCCACCTCCTCCAGCACAGCCGAGGACACGGCTGCCAGAGCATCCTCGGGGGGGACAGCACATGAGTGTCACACCCAGTGCTACAGCCCCCAGCAGCGCTGAGATCCCACCCCAGAATGATCCTGGGATGGTGCTGGGATTTGACTCCACGGTCTCAGATCCATTCGACAAGTTCACTGCGCTTCAGACAACCCATTTCACATCCTACACCCGGCTGAAGTGGATTAGGTTTACTGCGATTTTAAAAAGCCGTTGGCGTGACCAATGCTATGAAATTATTTTACCCATTAATATTTGAAGAATTCTGAGTGACTAAAACAATTTTAGAGAGACTGTGGTGCGTGAACTCTTTCGATGATGACAGGAAATTTAAGTGCAATTAAACCTAAACGTAGAGGGTTTGCTGTGGTTGCTTTGAAGATTCCTTTCACTGAGGTTACGTGAAAAGGTAAAATCCTGTCGCTGAAGTTGTTGCTTATCCAGCTGATCCTTTCACGGGAAAGTCCCTCTGAGCTGAGGCAATAAAACAGGAATAATGCCTTTCATCAGACACGGCTTGGTATTGAAACCTTGAGAAACATCCCCATTAAAGGTGTAATTGTGTGAATGGGACAGCTTCCGTGGGGGCAGAAACCCCTCAGCAGAAAGGACAGCCACGTGCTGCCCCGGTGCTTAAACACTAACCAATTTCTGACCGTCTCCCATGAGATTACCTCATCTCCTGGACTAATTAAGCAGGGAGGAATCAATAGCTCCATGAGGTCACTGACTGCATTACAGGTTATACATTGTCATGTACCACGGGTCAGAGAGGCAGGAAAATGACAATGAGTTATGTCAGGGGTGCGGGTGACCTTTCTTCCCGCAGCCACGGCAGGGAATAAATCTGCTCCTGCTTGCTGGAGGCTGACACGGCCCCTGGGCACCCTGAGCTGATGGATATCGTGCTGCCAAGGCAAGGGGTGTGACAATGAGGAGTCACACCAGCAAACACAAGCTGAGCCTGGTCTTGACATCTTCCCAAAAGCACGTGGCCAGGTGCAGTTTAACCCTCAGAAGCAGCTCAGGGGAGCACCTGAGCAGTGTTCCTGTCTATAACAACCTGTAACATTCCTGTCTCACAGGATGTTGTGAAGGAAAAGCCTGTGCCCTGCTGTACTGCACAGCTGTGCTCACGCCAGAAGCACAGCGAGGGAACAAAAAAGAAAAGAACCTCTGGGCTGAACCCTCACTCACAGCTCGGGGGTTGTTTAGCCTGGAGAAAAGGAGACTCAGAGGTGACCTTATCACTCTCTACAACCTTTTGAAGGGTGGTTGTAGACAGCTGGGGGTTGGTCTCTTTCTCCAGGCAGCAACTGAGAGAACAGGAGGACACAGTCTCAAGATACACCAAGGGAAATATAGGTTAGATATTAGGAAAAAATTTTTCATGGAAAGAGTGATAAAGTACTGGAACAGTCTGCCCAGGGAGGTGGTGGAGTCACCTGTTTAAAAAAAGACTGGATGTGGCACTTGGTGCCATGGTTTAGTTGAAATGTTAGGGCTTGGGTTGGACTTGACGATCTTGAAGGTCTCTTCTAACCTAGAAATTCTGTGATTCTGTGACACATGGGAAGCCAGGGATGTACCTTCTAAAGGCCTTGGAAGGGAATTTCACCTTTAGGAGTTACCTGTGAGCAAGCTACAGCATTGTGAGTGCTGTCCTGCAACGAGGCCTGGGGACAGGCCACCTGTGAGGGGACAGCAGTGGGGACGTCTGAGCTACAGCTGGGACCACCTGCTGCACACCTCCAGGGACCTGCATCCCCTCCCCAGGTCCTTGGCCTTGCAGGACACTCCTGTGGCACCCCAAGGAAAGAATCCTGAAGACATGGCAGCTGGGAGAAGCCCGGCCAGGCCCGTGGCCACCGCGGTACCTTCACTGTCCACCTCGGGCAGCAGCTTGCGCAGCGGCTTCCGCACCTCCCACGTGCTGTTGATGAACATGGGCATCACCTTCAGCAGCTCCTCCTTGTCCTCCTGGTGGATAACAGGGATGGTCTCCAGGATCAGCTGCATCTGCTCCAGCTCGTGGCCCCCTGAACAGGAAGAAGGCAGGCACTGAGATGGGACAGGGAAGATAAACTGTGGTGGGTGTGGGGTACTGCCAGCTTCAGGGGTCCCCAAACTCCACCTGTACAGGAATGCAGGTGTCCCTCCCCAAGNAGAGGAGAGAGGAGCAGCAGAGCCAAGCAGAGCACCTCATTAATGAGCACTAATCCCACTCTTCAGTGCTCTCTTGGATGGGACCAAGAGCTCCGTGGTGGATTTCCAGCCTCCCGTGTGAGCAGAGAGGATGAGGAGTTGTGCCATTGATTTTCTGTCTGCCAGGAGGGCTGGTCAGAAACGCTCTGTCCTTAGAGGCAGGACCAGCCAGTGGGGCAGGGAGCAGCCTGGGGCAGCCAAAACAAGGGGGATTTTTGGGCTACCAAGCCCCCTGCTGTCCCAGTCATGGATTTCAGGCTGCTTCCATGGTGAGCAGTACCCATCTGATCCATGACAAGAAGAGCCAACCTCATTTATGGCCCAGCACTTCTGGCCAGCCAGCAGGGAGGGTGGGGAGGCCACCTGACAGGAGATGGAGACTGCTTGCCCTGAGAAAACCCTGTTCCTGTGGAGGTCCCCTGGCAGGGCTGGGCTCCCCTCCCCAGCCCAGAGCTCCCTGTGGGTCAGCACGAGTTCTCCAGACTCACACCCATGGAGCTGACCCCCAACACAGCCCCCTTGGACGAGGGCAGGGACAATCATCGACGCTGGGAAACTGTCTTGTCCCATCCTGGCCTGGCCACCCCCACAAAGTTTGGTTCCATTTAGCCACAGCCACTTTCACCCCGGAGGGCAGAGCTCTGTGACACGGCAGTGAGCTCAGAGAGCCCCAAAGCACTGCTGACACCAGCCCAGCTGGTCACCACCACCATCACCTCCACTTGGATCAACACCCTGGGACAAGATAGAGCAACAGGAAAAGCAAAGAAGACAAAGGGAGGGATGCCCTTCCCACATCAATCCTGGGCAAATTAATTCACTTCCCTACAGAAAAACTAATTCTAGGTCACTCAGAGATTCACAGCGTGGCTCCAGGGGAAACTGAAGATATCTACCAGGAAATGAACACTTTGTTAGTCGGGCTAATTCCCAAGCTGTGATCAAAATTACAGGGTGATAAAAGTCACAAAGGCTTTGTGGCTTTCCTCTCAGTGCAGCCCCAGCCACTGCTCACTGAAGATACCTGGCAGCCAAAGGACACCGTGTTTAGTCACACAAAGAAGCTGCTAATGCAGTGCTGGAAGCCTTGAATTACGGCTCTCAAGGAACCCCATTCCCTTCCATTATCCTCTATTTATGGAGCTCCCAGGGACCTTTTTCTGAAGGTATTAACTCCTGAAAAGGAAAACATGAACCGCAGACAGAATAAACGCGGCATGCTGTTGTTACCCGGGGAGAGAATGAGGAGTTCTGCACCATGTCTTGGAAAAAAGAACCTTCTCCAGGCTGGCAGCCAAGTCCCAAGGGAGCACCCAAGCCCTGGGGGTAAGCCCACAGGAAAAGCTCCTGTGCCATCTCCTAGCTCTTGATCACCCCACTGGTGAACCCCATGGAGATCTGCAAGGACAGATATTTTCTCCTTTCTACTCCTTTTCCCCCCTTTACTCCTGCTTCCAGGGATTCTGCTTTCAGTGGGAGAGACACTGGAGGGAGCTGTGGCTGCTCAGCTACGGACACTCTTCCCTGCTTTCTGTGCTGCTGCTGCTGGTGGGGAGCTCTCCAGAGGCCTGCAAGCCAGACTCCAGCTGCTGCAGATGTGCTGCCCTCCTTTGGGAGGGAGCTTTGGGACAGCCAGGTTTGCTGTGGCCTCCTCCCAGGGCTCTCCCAAACCCAGAGCTGCTTCCAGGGAAGGGGCCTCTGGGAGGGGCTGGGGTCCACTCCTGCTGCAGATAAAGTAACTCCTGTGGCAGAATGGAAGCAGGGAGTGACATCTCTTCCTAACAACCTTAATTTACCTGCCTGGCTTAAGCACCCCAGATAGACTGCCGAGTTAATTATATTGATTTATGCTAAGCACTCAATTTAAACTGTGCTGCTGACGCACACTCAAGGAGCCTTTTATCCAGGGCAGGGCGCTTGCTGCAGGTTTGCAGCTTCCTCTGGACTGAGCACACTGCTGCTATTTCCCACGGGGCGCTGCCTGCTGACCCAGGGCTCTGTGAAACTCTCATCCTGCACGGAGGGAGGCTGCAGCTGATGCCTTGAGTTTGAGCTTTCATGTATTTCAGGTTCTGTGCTGCCCAGGGGTGCAGTTTTGAGCCTCACAGTCAGTGTCACTCAGCTCTGCACACAGCAGGGACACAAAACAAATCCTTTTCCTGCTGCACACCAAGGACAACTGGGACAAGTTTTCAGGCCCAAAAGCACAAACAAGGGTGGGATGAAGGGAGGAACAAGAAGGATGGGACCTCACAGCCTGAGGCTGTAATTGGACAATTAACCCCAATATGAAAATGGGCTAAAACTTATGAAAGTGTGAGACCTCGTGACCGTTTGTCCATTTTGGGTCCACCTTGGGTGTAGCTCTGGTCAGGCCCTGTCCTGCCCGAGGTGGATCCTGGAAGCAATGGATCTACTTAATTCCCTAGCTCTGTCCAATCTCTGTTTCAGGTCAGCCTTCCCACAGCCTCACAGCTGGCTGGGGGTCAGCTCCTTCTCCCAAGCAAAGAGGAGAAGAGCAACAGCAAAGGCAAATCCACGTTGCTGTGCAGGTGCCTGTGAGTTTCAGCTGCTCTGAAGGGCTGGGCTTTATTCTCCTCCTCTCTGGACACCACGGGCACCCTGCCTGCTGCCAGGCTCCTGCCCTGGCCCTGCTCTACCTGCTGGCACAGGAGGAGGCCAGGAAAAAGGGGCAGGGGGCCAGAGCATGCCCATGATAATGATACCTTTTCAAAGCCACCCAAAAGGAGCTGATATTTTGAGACTGGTTTTGATCCCCACCTGTTAACCAAGCATCCTGCCAGCACCTGGGGAGTCATTAAGCAATTTCACTGGGCTGGAAGGCAGAAGAGAAGGGATGCTCGCAGCAGGTGTCTGGCAGAGCCCAGCCCGTGTGTGCCAAACCCCAGCTCTGATCTCCACCTGCTGTGGGCTCTCAGGAACCAGCCTGGGGAGGTTCCTTTGTGGCTGCTCTGGAGCTCTCACCCAGGCAGAGCACAGATGAATCCCACCCTGGGGCTACTTCTGCCTCTGCCTTACCATGAAATGAGCTCAAAGCACCACCCTGGACACCTCCGTGGTGTCAGCCAACATTACTTGCACTGTGGGATCAACAAAGAACAAAAAAAATCCCCCAAGCTGGGGCTGAGAGAGGGGTCAAGCACGGTTTGAAAAGCCAGGAATGCTTGGGTGATGTGCTGGGATGGCCAGAGGAGAACCTCGACAGGAGGACCTCGATAAGAAAGTCTTGTTTTGCTGTTTGATATGAGGAACAAGCTCAGGGGAAGAGAGACTGCAGCGTCTCCCAGCAGAATCTGACAGTGCCCTGCAGGTGCAGGGACAAGTGGCATCTGGAGATGTCCCAAGGAAACATCAGGGGCAGACAGGTTAAATGCACGATTTTCAAAGCTGAAATCCCTTTTTGGTGGAATTGAGGGCAAAAAGAAGGAAGGAAAGGGAGGCAATTTTAATGATCTGTTCGTAATGGTACTGACTGCTTATTGTCATGCGTTCACAAAAGAAATATGGAAGCTGCAAGCAGGAGTGGGGAGGGAGCAGCAGGGCAGCTGTAACCAAGACTAAGGAGCTCTGTGGTGCGCTGAGATATCTGTGAAGGAAACGTCCTCCTCCATTATTAACAGGCCTGATTATTTATTTACACAACTCTGCAAACAGCTGCTCACAAGATGTGTTAAACCTCGTCACTCAGAGCACTGGCAGGCCGTGCAGAGAGCCTGGGAGGAGCCCTGCTGCACTCCTCGGGCAGGGAAGGGCAGCAGCCCCTGCAACAGGCAGAGGGCAGGGCAGCTGCTCCATCCCTCAGTGGATGGCTCCGTGTCCCGGCTTGGGAAGCACAGCTTTGCTCCTGGCACAGCATTTTTGGGACTCTATTAAATACATGGTGTTTTTCCTCAAGGACATCAGAGCTGAGCTCCAAATGCTGCACTGATAACTCCTTGCTGTGCATTTGTGGTCGTCTTTTCTTGCACTTCTCCTTTGCACGTGTGATTTGTGCTTACAGGTAAATCCTAAACATGGGTGGTGGCATTCAAATGTCTTCCCTCAAAGGAAAGAAAGAGCTTGAGGACACCAGCCACAACTCAGATGCACGGCATGGAGTACAAACCTCCTGGAACAGGGCAGCGTTGTCTCCTTGTACAGGGGAATTCCCTCTGCCGGGCTGGAAAGCCCTGGAATTGGGTAGCAAGGAAGGAGGGAGGAAAAAAAAGTGAATGAACAGGAGACAGGAACCTACCAGCAAAGAGCA
>VXBB01025284.1:12044-43864 GCA_013399915.1 Illadopsis cleaveri | reverse complement strand
TGTATGTATATTTATATCTCATGAATTTCTCCAGTAGCTGGACTCAGACACCCTGTGCAGTAGTTGACCTCTGGACCCCAGCCTTCCCAGCTGCTGGCACATGGACAGATGAATTCTGAGGCCCCTCAGGTTGCTGGTATCAACCATTCTGTTCACAAATCACAAATACACAGAAGCACACCCACACAGCCAGCTGGGGAAGCCCTGCTCACTTTGACCTCTCCAGCTGCTCCCAAGGTTTCCCAAACCCCTGGATCCCAGGGTGTGTCACCTACTCACCAGCTACTCTGATTTGAGCTTGATGCTGTTAGTTACTCCTATCAATAATATGATGTTTAATTCAAATTTGGATGCTGCTACATACATCTCTTAAATACAACTGTTACTAAATGCTATTGTATTAAACAACTAAGCAGATGGTGTTTGAAGGAGTTCCAGTTAGCAACCATTTTCTTCACACATTCAGCTGAAGTTTTAGAGTAATTCAGGATTATGTCCCTGTCTGTGTTATGAAATCAATGTTCTGCCATCCATGAAATCATGTGTGGCTCAGGGGAACTTCTGGTTGTGCAAGAAAAGAGGCACATCTCTTTGAGAAGGCAGGGAACCTGCAAATCATGATGGAATTTATGCACAATATAAAATTGCATACATTTTTCACTGGGGAAAAAAGCAATCACATTGGAAAAATGTACAATCTGATCCAAACTAACCTGAAATTGATATAATTTTAAATTAACTATCTTGTGACTATATTCATCACTGAGTCACAGTAGTCCAAGCAGTTCATATTAAATGTGATGGAATAGCAACTATTTCTATTGAGACCAAAATTGCAAATATAGAGATGGTTTTAATCATGTCAAAGAACCTCCTTAGACCTGAATATCAGGACCATATACTTTTAAAGAAACAGTAGGGCATTTATTTTCCAAGTCCAGAATACAATTTACTTTTATTTAACATAAGTAAGCTTAAATTGCTTTTCGTCCCAGAAAAAAAAATTTGTTTTGTGCAGAGAAAAGTAGGACCTTGTAGTGTATTTACTTATTTATTTATTTGTATTTCATTGAGGGAGTTAGAGGACATTCTATGTTATGTACATAACTGTATTGTAATGAGATGAGTGATCTGAAAATTAGAATGTTCTTGGCTATTTGAAAAGCTGTTTGAGTATTAGCAATTATTCTGTGTGAGAAGGACAAACAAGTAGATAAATGAAAACTTTATTTTCCCCACTCTCCAGAAAATACAAGAAAGATGCCCAGGGCAAACAATGGTGTTCCCTATCAGTGTCACTGCTGAGCACAAATTCCTAAGGTTGACAGTTATCCCACAAGCTTTTTCAGTAGCACACCTCATGCCTGAGTGGGGAAAGACACAAGTGATGGACAGGTTACTAGAGGGGAGGAGAATGCTTGCCCATTAGCTCGTGCTGCTGACCATTAGGAAAGTTAAAATACAATTTGTTTCCAGGAAGATTTGAGTCATTTAGCATCCTGAGGCTTAATCAGTAGTATCTGATCTAGATATTCAAGAGAAAGCTGTCAGGAGTGTGACAAGTGTCAGGAAAAGGGAGAAGAATGGTTTCCTGTGATGTTGGTCCACTTAAATGACTTTCTGCTCACAAATACTTCAGTGACACACTGGCTCTGGTGGTGATTGTACCCTTTGCAAGGGCTTTGGAACAGTTATGGCATCAAAGCACAGCATAGCAAACTAAACAAAAAGCACAAACAGAAAAAATAAGATGCAGTCTCATGGCTCTATAGCTGTGTTGTGGAATTTTTGTGAAGGCACATCATATCTTGGAGGTGACAATTTTGACACTGCCCTGGATTGCTGACTAGATTACCTGACCCTGCTCCAACTTAAATATCACTTTAGGGTTTTATCAGGAGCTCCTTGTTTGTCCATGCAGGTCTCCTGCTGCCTTTCTGTTGTTTTGTGTGTTTCAGAATTGTTCATTCTTAAACTTAAAGGAGTTCATCCTTCAAAATTAGCCTGCTCTTTTGGGCTCACTTCCAGGAGTTTATCTCACAGGTCTGTTCCAAGAAGATGTCTGAACAGGTCAAAGTTTTTTCTCTTGATAATCAGGGTTGCAATCCTGCTATTTGAATCTTTGCCTTTTCCCAGTTTCCTCAACACCACGTCTCATGCTTTAAGGTACTGGACAATATTCAGGTGTGGGGATGCTCTAAAGTATCAAGCCATTCCTTCTGCCTTATAGGTTAATATTTGAGATACTGTAAGAGACAAAAATCCCTGAATTTTCCCATCAAGACCAGTCTGGACCACTATCATGGTACTTTCTGGGACGTTTATGATGATTCCTAGGCCCATACTGAGGAAAGGTAGATAAGAGTAGAAATTGGATACTGCCACAGCTGCAAACAAAAATTTTATCTGTAATGTGGATAAAATTCTTTCCTTGTGAGGAAAACCATCTGAGGAGTTCCATTTTTACCAGCTCGTAACAATTTGATTTCTCTGTGTTCATGTTCTTCATTTGCTCCACAACCCCTTTTATAATCCTCTTTCACACTAGTTACATTCAATAATTCCTACATGGTTTGATGTAGTAATTTGTGTGTGATATTATAGTTATATGGAACAAAAAATTAAATTGTCATAATAATCTTTTTTGGCCTTAACTTCTCTGAATATCTGCTTTTATTCAAAATCTAAATTTGTGTTTTCACCAAGGAATATTCTGTTTTCCCAGAATATAGTAAAGTTGACCCAAAGCTCAATAAAATCACTGCAAAGATGCCTACTGCTTTCAGGCCCCTACTGAACAATGAAATATTATGGACCATGAAGCTCCTAAAAATGTGTAAAATAAAGATTTAGAATATAGGGACTGAAATCTTAATTATATCTCTGCAGAAATACTACTGTTGAGCATATAAAAACTCAACCAGTCTTAAAATGTGCTCACTACTAAATGTTCATAGCTCAATCTAAGAAAAATCATATAAAAATAATATTTATGTATCTCAAATCTGGCCTGCAGATTTGAAGTAGTAGACATATATTATTCGTATTTTTAGCAGCCTTTGTATAACATTATGGCTGAAAATCATTCAAAGTGTGATCCAGAAATCCAAGAGGAGTTTCAACACTGATCTATGAGGGAAACACAGGTAACACAAATTGTAAGGTAGAAGAGAATTCAGGTCAAATTGATGTCGTTGCAAAGACTGCTGAAAGGTCTATAAAATCTCTTCTTTTTCTTCTTTCACTTTAAAAAGAATAAAATTCCAATAGCCTTATCTATGGAAAGGGAGTAGATGGCCAACCCAAGATGTAAGCTAATTCTAAAAAGAACAGAACAAAATATGTAAAGCACTCTTTATAATCCATCTGAATTACTGAAGGCGAACTAGCCTTTTCTCTTTTATTTTTATTTTTATAAAATCCCAACATTACACAGAGATTGCAGAATATTTCCTTAACATTATTTTCATAGACTGAAGAAATATATATGCAACTACCTGTGACTAAATACATTAAAAGAACTGTTTTAATGAGATTTTTCTAAGAGGAACTGTGTAAAGAGTTCTCTTGTAGCAATTACCTCTCTGGGAACTTTGTTGAAATTTCATACTGTAAGCTTCTGGAATACAAGCATTTCAATATTTACTGGAGCTTAGCAGTTTTTTAAGATTATGGTGGTTTGACTCTGGTCAGATGACAGGGGCCTACCTAGTTCTGCTCTATCACTGACCTCCTCAGCTGGGGAGAGGGGAGAAAATAAATGAAAGGCTTGTGGGTCAAGATAAGGGCAGAGAGAGATCACTCAGCAGTGACTGTCATGGGCAAAGCAGACTCCACTTGAGGAAAAATGGATTTAATGTTTTATCAATTAAATCAGAATGGGGAAATGAGAAAAAACAAACAAACAAACAAACAAACAAACAAAACATTCTCCCCTTGCCCTTCTTTCTGGACTCAAGTTCACTCCTCATTTTTCTGCCTCTCCCTCACAGTGGTGCATGGGGACAGAGAAGAGGGGCTGTGATCAGTCCAGGACACAACTCTGCCATTCTTTTCTTTTCAAGAGGAGGACACTCTTCTCTTGCTTCAGTGTTCACACTTCTCCTCCTCCCAAAGGAGAGAGTCCTCCACACACTGCTCCAACATGAGTCCTTCCTATGGGTACAGTTCTTCACAAACTGCTCCAGTGTGGGTTCATTCCACAGGGTGCAGTCCCTCAGGAACAGCCTACTCCAGTATGAGTCCCATGGGGTCACAAGTGCTGCCTGCAAATCTGCTCCAGTGTGGGCTCCTCTCTCCACAGGTCCTGCCAGGAGCCTGTTCCAAGGTAGGTTTCCCCCAGGGTCACAGCCTCCTTCAGGCACCCACCAGCTTCACTGTGGGCTCCTCCATGGGCTACAGGTGGATCTTTGCTCCCCCATGGTCCTTCATGGGCTCTGGGGGCACAGCTGCCTCACCATGGGCTGCACCAGGGCTGCAGGGGAATCTACAGCACTTTCACTTGATGAAATGATCACAGAGAATACAAGGGAAAAATTAAAACAACACCCTGATGCCAAAGTTTAGGACAGACAGAACTACTAAGGTATTTAATGGCTAGTTTTTAAAAAAACAAAAGTGTGAATTGAAATATCTTTCTTTGACCTTTACTTCCCCTCCCATTCATCTTGCATAGATTTCTGCCTTAGCTGTGACTGGGAACAGCAAAGCAGGAGTTTATCATGGAAGAAGTGTTTGGAAGTCAGAGAGGGCTGTGGGATAATATTATTGACGGACTCTTGAAAATAGAAGTATGAAATTTGTTCCCACTAAACACCAGTCCCTGGTTTTAGAAATGTATTAACAGTTGCATTTCTGGACTTCTGTCCAGCACTAGACAGTACCAGTTTTATCTTTTGCTTAGATTTTTTTTTTTCCTTTCTTGCTATTTACCCTTTCATTCTCATTTTTACCTCATCCTGAATTTTTAGGATTTTAGGAGGATCATGGACCTTTTGTCTACAGGAAATCTTTGTGAGGGTCTGTGCTAGCACTCCCTTTTTTGCAAGCAGCCCCTCTGCAGAGTACTGCATGAGTACTTCTTCACAGGTGGCAGCTGACTAGAAATTATTGGAGAAACCACCAAAGTTGTAGGTGCTAATGTAAAATACACTTAATTCGTTCAAAAACTGTCATCTACTGAGGTTTGGCACTCTCTAACTGTCTTGAAAATGCATTTTGTACCAACTTGTTAACTGGTTTATTTTTTCTGGTTTCTCGCCTATATAATGATGTTGAAACCTAAGACCTGGGGACTTCTAAAGTGCACATATTCTTCTTGTCAGTACAGGGAGTAGAAACTTCTGGCTGGAATTTTGTAGCCTATTGCAGTCTAGACAGTATTTTCTCCAACTGTTTTATTAGCCCATACGACGTTATCAGAAAAGTATTCAAAGGCTGGCAGCATTGGAAGTTATCGTGAAATGATTTACCAGAGCACGTGCTTGGATGGATCAGGAATAAGTGATGGATGATCCTCACCTGCTACTAATTAGTCAAAAGAAGTCATACTTGGAGATGGGGAAATTATCATATCAGTTGTAGAAAGGGTTACTTTTGATGACTTGAATAAGTTTCTCCTATTTTAATTTTTATGTTTGGTTTACTGAAGACCAAGTAATAATGGAGTTGAGTGTTAAAGGGCGGCATCCAATATGTTGCAAAGTTCAATTCTACACTACTGAGAACAGAGGGGTTAATTTTTCCAACACTATCATAATGTTGTTTCCAAACACTTTAGTGTATACAAACGCTTTAATTGAGACTAATAATCTCAAGAAAATAGCGCAGAGCCTTGGAAGATAGCAGCTAAGTGAGCACCAGGCTGCACCAGTAGTTTTGAGAATGTAAATATTTGCAGGAGATGCAGGAGTGAACCAGAAAGTAGATATTCCATAGATAGATATTTCTCCAAGCCCTAATTTTGCCCTGAGTAGAAATCAAATAATAATCACACTATAGGTTCGTCTTTTAATAAATATTTAATAAAGTATTTACTGATCTTTATCAACCTTTCTATAGCAACAAGTCCTTATCTGAGTGGAAGACTCATAATTATATTTCATTTTAATATATACAGCAACAGATATTTCTAAAATATTTAAAAATTTTGGCTTCTTGGTGCCATGCATGTGAGACAAACGCTGGCAAGGGATTTACATATGTGTAGAATAAAATTGTATATACACATGATTTTAAAATTTTATTTATATTTTCATGTACTCAGTTTAGGTATTTCTAAAGAGACTAAGTCACAAGCTGACACTGTGTTTTTTTCTATTCTTGGAGCTTTTTTACTCCAAGAGAAAGTTTTAAATGCTCATTTCATAATCTGATTTTCAGACTCTGAATGAAGAGTTACTAAGTTTAATAAAAATGGTATGAAACACAAAGGTTGCCAGTAACGTTATTCTCACAGCATTATATTGATTTGAGCTTAGAGAGATAAGCTATAATGTTATTTATTAAAGATTTAATAAACCACTGCCTGTCAATGAACCTTTGAAAAACTGAAAGAAATAAAGAAAAACTCCTGCTAAGAATCAGAAAATACTGAATTTGTGTTTCGAATGAAAAAAATAAGCAGGAAAAAAAAAAAAAAAAAAAAAAAAAAAAAAAAAAACCCTTTTTAAAATTNGATTTGACTGAAATGCATAAATCTGTAACAAAAAATTTTTTTTTTAAAAAAAAAAAAAAAAAAAAAAAAAAAAAAAAAAAAAAAAAAAGAAAGAAATCCCTTTCTAAATTATGCACTGACATATCCTATGCAAAATATTTAAAATTTATTCCCACAATGGATTTAATGCAATGTATTTCATCCTTAGAATGAAGTATTAGAAACATATCAGGCATTTCTGAATCTTCAAGCTTCATGTTACTGGAACTAAGGACCAGATCTTTCAGACTTTTTAGCATTTTTCATGGGTTTAAAAGACAGATACTGAGAACTTTACCTACATGGGTTTACTCCTCTTCCCATAACTGCTCCCACTGACATTGCAAGCACTAACAATATGATAATTTATGATTTAAGGTTTCAAACTGTATTATAAAATTTTGTGATTATGCTATGTAATCAGAATTTCCAAGCTTATTAAAAGATAAAAACTCTAGCACTTGTCAATCTAAAGTTCCATCATGAAAGAAAAGGTAGCCTCTCACATTTTCAATTGGATAGATGATTAGAGTATTTCTCAATTAGTTCAACAAATTGTACCAGATTTTTAAACTTATGGAGTAAAATAGTTTTTGAACACTCAACGTGATTGAGAACTTACAGCAAGATTATCTAGTAATGACCTTCAGAATTCAGATCAAAAGAAACCCACATTTATACCTGGTTCTGTTGTACAAGTATTAAACTATTTCAGATTTTATTAATAAATCTTAAAAGTATAAGGTCTCAAAATTTTTTCTTGCATTTAATTATATAAGGGAATTATATAATTCTCTTCTAAGAGAATTTGAAGCTTCAAACATTTGGAGTTCTTTTTCATTTTCACTATTAATTTTTCCTATGGAAAGGAATTTCATTTATTCAGTTAAATAGTGTAGGTTCTCACATTTAGCAAACATACCATAAGGATTCTCATAATGTCATAAGCCCCATCTTCAGAGGGTAAAAGTCAAGATGACTGAAAAGAAGCTTTTATTAGGTAAGTTTCTCTAGCTGAAGGCAATGTTTTTGCAAATATATGTTTCATGGTTGTTCAGAGTGTGGAGTTTGCCCTATCATATTCTGCAGCTGGAATTATGAAGTTTTCTGAATCCTTGCCTCAAAAGAGAACATTCAATATTTAAATTACATTAAATGCAGAAGTAAAATAACAACACTATTAATTTACTCTATAAGTCACTGGAAATTTTTTTTTTTTTTTTTACAGTCTTTGCCATCATAATGAACAGAATTGTCTCTGAAAATCAAAGTTGTGATTAACTTGTTAAGGTCAGGTTTTTTATTTGTTTTTTCTTTTTTTTTTTAATGTAGGAGTGGGTGCAAACTGAAAGTTGACATGGGAAAGCTTAAAATTGTGTATTTTTTCATTTTGATATATATTTTTTGTAAATCATTACTGAAATCACCATTAAAATACCAGTGAGAACTAATGTACATATGTTTGTGTGTACGTGAACATCTTAATTTTCACTTAAAATTTATGATAATGGCAAATGTCATAAAGATCCTGTGCGTTCAGGAAAAATCTGAGTTCTGAAGTCATTCAGGTTAGAAGAGATCTCAGAGGGCATCTAGACCAGCCACTAGCTCCAAACAGTTTTCCAGGGTGAAAACTGAATTCTGACCAGT
The DNA here is from genome assembly GCA_013399915.1 of Illadopsis cleaveri. Taxonomy (NCBI): domain Eukaryota; kingdom Metazoa; phylum Chordata; class Aves; order Passeriformes; family Timaliidae; genus Illadopsis; species Illadopsis cleaveri. Next base: position 35,520 of record VXBB01025284.1, on the reverse strand, counting down.
TGCTCAGGGTTTTTATCCAACTAGAATTTGAAGATCTCCAAGCACAAATGCTAAATCATCTGTAAAGTACAACTCAGTCTCCTACTTGATTGTTCATAAAGTAAATCCTCCTGAATTTCAATTTATGACCAGTTTCTAACTTTCTTACTGTACCCCTCAGAAAAGAACCTTGATGTCTCTTCTTGGCAATCTACTCTGCAGTTTTAAAAAATTGCTGTTAGGTCTCCTTCCAGACTTCCCTTTTCCAGGCTAAACAGTCCTAGCTCCTTGACTCTCTCCTCTTATCTGGGCCATTAAAGATGAAATAGTCTTTCATGTGATCAAGTGCAACTGAGCTTTGCTCAAATTATCCATGACATGCACAGAAAAATTTTCTATATATTCAACATGTTTTATAAATTTGTGTTCTTCGCACCTTCCCTCTAAGGACTTGACCTATGGTCCAGAGAAGCCAGTGGCATAACACCTATTGATTTCAAGAGTTTTACATCGAGCCAAAACAAAATGAATTTTACAGGGTTTTTATGAGTTCTTGAACTTCGACTAGGAATTTAATATAGGGGTTTTGACAGTACAAACACAGAACATTTGGGACAACTTAAAGTGGAAAAGTGTGTATAATAGATACATGAATAAATTGAAATAAACCACTTTCCTTTCCTTTTATACAAAAACAGATCAGGGAAAAAAAAACAGAAAAATTTTTTTTTTGGTGTTTTTGTTCATTTATTTTTTGGAGTTGGGGTTCTTTTCAGTTTTTTGTTTGGTTGGTTGGTTGGTTTTGTTTGTTTGGGGGTTTGCTTTTGTTTTTGTTTGTTTGTGGGGGGGTTTGCTTTTTTAAATTAGGCATAGTATTTAAAAGTTTCCTAGCAAATGTGATAATCTCTTTATGAGAAAAATTCTTCCCTAACCTATCAGAGTAATCAAATGAAAAGTTTTACAACAGAAGATCTTTTGCTGGTATATGTGAGAAAGATTTTTATTTTTTTTTTACATAAAGGATTTCAAAAGTATTTTGTATAGGAAAATTGCAAGACAATATTATGCAAATTGCACTATTAGTGACTGAGAAGTCAATAAGGAGAGGTGCTCTGCTGGACCTCATGTTCATTAACAAAGGAGGACTTATTGAAGAGCTAGAGGCTGAAGGCACCATTGACTTCAGTGACACTGAGATGGCAGAGTTCAGGATCCTGAGAGGACAAAGCCAGGCAAAAAAAGCAAGATCACAACCTTGGACTTCAGGAGAGCAGATGTTTTTGTCTTCAGAGATCTATCTGAAAGAATCCCATGGCATATGGCCTTGTCATATAGAGGGGCCCAAGAGAGTTGGTTGATATTCAACAATCCCCTCCTCCAAGCTCGAAAGCAATCCACCCAAGAGGGACAGATGAACCAGGAGCTTCTGGCAAAGCTTAAACACAGAAAGAAAGCCTAAAAATGTTGGAACTCTCAGCAACATTAAACAGTATTGTCAGCAGGTTGAGGAAAGAGATGGTTCCCTTTTCCTCACTGGTGGTGGGATAGCATTCTGTGTCTTGAATCCAGTTCTAGGCTCCTCAGTACCAGAGAGACAGACATCCTGAAGAGAGTCCAGGGAAATTTAACAAAGATTGTTGAGGAACTGAAGCATTTATCCTGTGAAGAAACACTAAAAGAGCTGGGTACTTTAATCTGAATAGAAGGCCAAGAAATGTTCTTAACAATGTAAAAATATTTGAATGGAGAGAGTAAGGAAGACAAAGACAGACTTTTCTTAGTGCCAAGTGGCAAGGCAAGAGGCAACAGAAACAAACTGAAACACAGAGAGTATCATCTAAATATAAGAAAGAACTTTTTCAGATAGGGTGACTGAACACTGGCACAGATTCCCCAGGAGGCTGGTGGAATCTCCCACCTTGGGGAGATTTGAAAGGCACCTGAACACAGTCCTGGGTAAGTGGGTTGAGCAGACAGTCTGGATTGAAACAGCTCTGGAAGTCCCTTACTCCAGAGGAAGCTGGTGTCAACTGTTCTCTCATTTTGTGTTTCTCTAACTCTGTGGTTACTTGATCATATGTTCACCTATAAATAATGAAGATTAGATGTGGATTTTTTATAAGGAATGCATAATTTATTTTCAGTATATCTGCCATGTAATCTTAATTCAGTTTTTGAAATGTACTGAGAATAAACAGAGTTGCAGTAAATTGCATATATTCTCCTATAGTAATCTCTACAATAGTTTTTTTTCTCTTTTAATTGAAATTTGTCTCCAGGGCCAGAACTTTATTCTTGGAAATTACTTGAAAGAAAATAATGTATCATATTTTAAAGAAATTTTTGCAAGCATGACTTCTTTTAACCTTCTCAAACCTCTGTTAGCCTTTCAGTTTCAGAGGTGCACTTTGCCTCGTTTATCCATACCCTATCCACTGCTTCTTGCATGACAGGAAAGTGAATGAACCATTTTTGCTTAAGCTCACACTTTCAATTTCTTTTGCCAAATGCAGTACTTATGATTATGTTCAGAAGGAACTTGAGTTAATTCCATTTGCTCTCATTAAGGATTCCAGACTTTCTTTGTTTTGTTATGTATCATCGAAAAATCTAAGTGGTACTACAGTTGATATTGGCAAACCCTAGACAGATGCTAATATAGAAATATTATAAAAATAGTATAATTTGGTTTTTTGTCTTCTTGTAAGCACATTTCCTTTTTTTTTACAAAATATAAGTCTTATCACAAATTATGTAATTTCAGAACTAACTGAAAATAAAATCATTTCTCAAATTAACCATTATTTAATACTGTATTATTTATATATTCACTCCTAGCAGTTTTTCTTTCTCCAGGGAGAGAATAGCTAACAATATAACATTTATAGAGCTTGAAAATATTGTGAACATCTAAATGTTACTTTGGGCCTCAAGCAGAAATGGAAAAGGTCTAGTGACCTCCTCGCTATTCAGCATTGTACATTGTTCACATATTTTCATTAACCTTTAAATAGATGAAATATATATGTGCAGACCCCATCAAAATGTCCTTTTTTTAATCAGCACTTGGCTATAACAGATCATTTTTCATGTTTCTACTGGGAAGTGAATAATAGATTGCAAAGGATATTATAGAAGATATTTTCCATTTTGTGTTCATTATGACATTTTAAAATTCAAACCAGAAGTTTCCTACTGGCTTGATCTAGTTTAAATGGACTTCTGGAATTCAGTTCTCTAGAATGGCCTATCTGTCTCTTTTGTTTTCTTATTGCACAATACCAAGGCTCTGCACCATTGGCATTCATTATTTCTTTAACTTACTAAGTTTACTTTGGCACAGTTCAAGCCTCTCTTCTACTATCAGTGCTTAAATTTACGTCATTTCAGACATTTCTCAGTGTGTTGCACTACTTAATGATAACATATGCTAAATGATTCTTTGTTACTCAAATTGGCATCATTCATGACTGATATGAAACAAACAGGTTGGTTACCAAGATTTTGAAAGTTACCATCGGTAACTTATATGATTCCTGGTTGTTTTGATTAATGTGTTGGATTTTTCTGCATTTGATTTACTTCTAAAAATGAGTTTTGTATATTAATTTGATAAAATCACTATTACAAACAGTCTGCGATAGGTTCTCAAACTCTACTTTTTACTTTGCTTGAAGCTTGTAGTGTTCCCGTGGCATGTAAAAAGGTAAGTAATGGGATTGACAGAGTCATTTGACAATGACTGGAGAGTTTGGGACAGCTGTCAGAATTCCCCTAGTAGAGATAGTTGTGCTGCACATCTGCTGCACTCAATTCTTCAGCTGTAGAACATTTACATCTACAGTGAAGTCTTGTCAGATTAATTCCTTTTACACTAGGAAGTGGCAATTCCACACCTCAAAGAAAGGATTAATTCTCATTAGATTTTCTCTCACAAGAGAGCTGTCTTTTTAAAAATACTTAATCTCATTATTAATTAATGGAGTCCCTTTCTGAACCCTTCACCCCAGGAGAAATTCTTCATATTCAAATAAAACTTATCCTTCTCCTTCTGATCACCCACATTTCTGCTTTTTGCTGAGCTGATCTTATTACCAATGTTCAATAAACGAGCTGAAAAAAATATGAAAGCATTAAAAGACTAAGGAAATAGATATCATCAATATTCTAGTTCTCAAAAGAAAAGACAACATGACATGCCAGACAGACACACGGATGAGAAAATTAGCCCTTTTATCATACCTATGAAGCTCCATTGCAGTACACAGTACATACCATACTTATGGTAATGTGTCAGATGAGTCCTGGAAGGTGAAGGTTGGGAAGGAAATGTGAATCTTAACATTCTTTTCCCCAAAGTAGCAAATCAAGTGTGAAATGATATTTTCCACACTGGTGATCTAAAGTATAATTTACATGGAAAATAGACTGTATGTGCCTCAGCCTCATATGCTTTACCAACTATATATCAAATTGCTCTCATAATATCTTTGTTAATTAAGTAGTTAGAGAATTATCTGTGTTTATTGATTTTGATAAGATTGAAGATGACAGATTAGTACATGTTCTGGGTAGGCTGGTGACTCAGAATATACTCACCATGTTTAGGAAAATCTGTACTGAGCATAGAAAGCGCAATATGAATAAACCATACACATAATATGTGTTGTGTTCCATTTCAACAAAAATATAAGGTAGGTATTGAAGCAAAAAGTTTAGGAGATACTGAGAAGAGTGTTATATTAGTGAAATTATATGTTAATAACAAAAGATATATGGAACAATGAAGAAACTATTGAAAACTAAGAAATGTAAGAAACCTGAAGTCGGCTTAAATCTAAACTGTCAAGATCTGTGCCAAAGTGACCAAGTGACAAACCACATGGTAGATTCCTATGATGCTACAGTCTAGTAATACAGAGAATAAAAATGAAAAAAGTAATAAATGGAAAGATGTGTATCTAAAAAAATACTTTTTACAAATTCTGAAAGGGGGTTTGGGATAGATTTTTTAGTTCCTTCATTCCTTTGTGACAAATGAAATATTATATGGCAAAAAAAGTGTAAGGGAAAAGATATGAAACAGTGCAGCCATAAAAGAAGTGCTGCTTGAAATGCTAGATGACTATTAACAGGCTTATGTGAATGACTGCATTTAAGTATTTTAATTTTCATTAAAAAACAGGGAAGTGGAGACAGAATAATAGATGTATCAGAAATTTTGCAGGACAGAGTGCTATGCAAGAGACAGTGGATGAATTAACCCTTTTCAGGGTAATAAACACTTTTCAGGGTAACAAAACAAATCACTGGCTCCCTGCAGTGGATTGACTATGTCTGGAACCTAAATGCCCATCTAGTTTCTCTCTCACCCTTTTCCTCCTGTATAGGGGGCACAAGAGGATCAGAGGGCTGGATCACTTTACCTATGAAGACATGCTGAGACAGTTGATGTCTCAACTCTCTGGAGAAGAGAAAGCTCCAGGCAGACCTTCTATCCATCTTCCAGTACCTAAAGGAGGCTACAAGACTTTTTACAAGGGTGAGTAGTGACAGCACAAGGGTTAAGGGCTTTAAACTGAAAGAGGGTAGATTAGCTATTAGGGAAACATTCCTTAACTGTGAGGGTGATGAGGCAGGGAACAGGTTGCCCAGAGAAGCTGTGAATGTCTCATCTCTGTCAGTGTTTGATGGGACTTTGCGCAGCCGGGTTTAATGGAAGGTGTCCCTGACCATGGCAGGGGGGTTGAAACTAGATGATTTTAAGGTCTCTTCCAACCAAAACCATTTTATGAATTAATTATTTTTTGATTATTTTTATTTTATTCCTTAATTTATTTCTGGTACATATTCAAGACAGTCTTAGTCATAAATCCCAAACACAGCACCATCTAGGCTCCTATGAAGGAAATTAACTCTTTTCCAGACAGACCTGAATAATCTCCATCATTAACCTCATGCTGAGTAACTCAAACGGAGGAGATTGGGCTTTTGGGGTAGAAAGCATTGTTCAGAGACTAGGAGGGCATCAGTCTTCTTGTTGAAGTCAGTGAGTGAATTTGCATTGCTTTATTTTGATGGGTTTTTTTCCTTCCTCTTCCCTCCATTTTTGGAATGATTTTTTTTCACCCCATGTGAGTGCTGCCGTTTTAAGGTCACTGGAATTTGATCTTACCTTTGTTAACTCCTCCTTTGACCCAAACCCTAAAACTCCGCCCCTACAACACCCTATAAAACCCCACGACCCTGCCGCTGCTCACTCTCTTCATCTTCTTCCCCCTCCCGGCCCTGGGGGAAATAAATGGATTCTCCAGCTGAACAAAACAGACTGGTTTGATGTGTTCCTATGCTGGCAACTGTAACCTCCCTGTACACCATGATCACTGTTGCTATGCAATGCAATGCAACAACCCCAGGAGATTCCTCACTTTATTTCTTTTTTTCTCCCCATCTCTTTTAGGGTCTAAAGTGGACAAAGTGCTGTGCAGTGCTTGTCCTCAGTGGTGTCTGCCCACTACAGCCCTTTATTCACAGGCCTTATTTCAGAGACAGTTGAAACTTAGCTGTAAGATTGGATGAACAGTTGAGTGACAGAAGTGCTGTAAGATTGGATGAACAGTTGAGTGACAGAAGTGGAATTATTTTCTTTTCACCCTAGATAGCAACTTTATTGGTTTGATCCATGTTTCTGTTATTCAAGTATGAGTTACTGATAATGTAATACTTTACTATTTTAGAAGAAGCAGCAAGTTCGTAATGAAGTTCAGTTAGTATCTTCCTTATCAAGCAAAACATCTCACCAGGAATACATAATTCTGATGGTTCATCAGACTATGCACTTTATCACCTTTTAACCTTGTGTGACACTTCATGTACAGTTTTTCAGAAACCTGTGGAGATTTTTTATTTTTTTTTTCCAGAAATCATTCTTTAGCCCGTTGCTAAATTACTCAGTCTTTGGCATGAGTACATCATCTTGACCCTTTGTCATTCATAAAGAAAGAACCATAAGGCATTTGCCATGAGGGAACGTTGATTAAAAGAAAGAGATCCCTTTATTCTCAGATAAGCAGTTTATTGACTTTCATTGTGCACCGAAATTCAAAACTCTAAAATTTTTCAGCTTAGGATCATGCTGGCTGAACCACGGGATTGAGGACATTTGTCTTTATACGGATGTTCCTTAGAGAAAAGAGAAATGAGAGCTCTAACCCTCCTGTTCATTGTATGCCACAGTACGTCTTTCTCAATGTACAGATGAAAGACAGAGGCTGGTTTTGGTTATTATGATTAATAGAAAGAAATAAATAAGGTAATAAATAATGTTACCACAGCAACTTTATTCTACATTCCTAGTTCCATCTCCTCATTTCATTCCACACAGTGACAACCCTTGAAGCCACGAGTCTTAACCATCAGTCATAGGAAACTGTATCTCTGAAGTAGCCAATTTGCACACAGACAGACCTGGGAAAATATATCAGTGAAAGGGTTGGGAGGTAGACAGAAATCATGACATGAAAATTAGCCTTCTAGACTAGCTGCTCCTGGTGGGTTATTAGTGGTGTCTTGGAAAGAACCATAGTAAAGAGAGTGACTTGTTTACAGTTCCTAAATTCTGCTGTATTCCTGAGATATGAGGTAAAAAAACAATGATATTTCTGCCAAGGGCATTATGCAACCATAAGCCCAGTGATTGTAGCTTCTCTTATGCCATGGAGAGGTGCCCAAAGCACACATGGTAGAATATGTCAATTTTTGATGCTAATAAGAGTTAGATTGCACTTTAACAATTCAGCAGTGCTGAGGGGTTTAAAATAAGAGAAATTTTAAACCTTCACTTCCAAGATTTTATGGCTAATTTAGCAAAAATTTAAGGGTCAAAAAAACCAGACATTCAGGTGTTTTTCCCTATTAAAATTCAAGAAATATGAAATATAGTTACCAAAATCTGTCTGGGCACTCAGTCTCCTCCTTCTACACTATTAAAATATTACAGTATGTCTCAGGATAGTGCATGAAAAAAAAAAAGGCTTTCAGAAACAGCCTTGAAGTGTATATTATTTCTTTTTTTTGTATAAAGTACATAGTATACTATACATATAGTATAAACTATAATGTCTCTTGTCTTAAAACAATTAAAAAATATAATGTCTCCTGTCTGAAAAAAATTGAGAAATATTTAAATTGGAAAAATGCTTTCAAAGAAAAACATCCATAACATATATATTTGTTTAAAATCTTTTTTTTAACAGAGGGTAAACATAACATACATTAAAAAAAGCATAGCATTCAACTTTATTTTCTCCCTCTTTCAATGTATTGATTTCATTTTAAAGCATGTGTGATTCAATTCTATTATCCTGTTTTGATCTCCTCACTTCAGGAAAGAAGGCTGGAGTGTGTCCAGAGAAAGGCAGCAGAACCAGTAAAAGACCACAAGCCTTATGAGGACCAGCTGAGGAACTTTGTGGCTGTTTTACCTGGAGAAAAGGATGCTGAATTGTGGGCATATGTCTCTTTTCTTTCTTCTTTTAGACACTATTTTAAAAATAATTTCTGTTATTCTAGGGAACAAAATTTAAAATAAACAGCAAAAATACTGTATCGTTAAAGGATAAAGAAAGCATTATAGATGAGCAAATCTTAAAATCTTCTAAGTTTTTATGACAGTGTGTTTGGAAACATGCTTTATTACTATATTTGTTCTTGCATTTTAGACACAAAGAGAAAGAAAGAAAGAAAGAAAGAAAGAAAGAAAGAAAGAAAGAAAGAAAGAAATAAAGAAAGAAAGAGAAAAAAAAATCCCTACAAAAATTTAAAAGGAAAATTGGACTTTTTTTTTATTATTATTCCATTTTTGCAAGTTACAGCATTGCCTTCAACCCATAAGGATACATCCACTGATTCATCAATCTAATGTGTACTGAATCAAGGCAAAAAATAAAATTACTTACACCATGGTCAACATAATTTTGAAATTCAATTTCTCTCAGCTAGTGAGAGTTTTGATGATACAGGGACTGGAAGATGTCATTGATGAAAAATGACTACACAGATTGGTAGGATCATATACAAAATTTTGAGGAGCTTTCATGCATGACGTTGGTGAAGAACAGTATTTTTATACGTCAGGTGCTTCTGATTTCCTGATTTTCTAGCTGCCTCTGAATACTGTTAACTGCCATGCATTGAAGGACACTCTCTTCCATTTTGAGCTATATTTCAACCATGCAAAAGGAAAACTATCTCAGTTGAGAGCTCAAACCATCATCTCAGCACAACCTGTTGAGACTTTCTAAGTTGTAAGCCTTTTGTATCTGGAATTTTATCAGACTTTCAAGAGAAAGTTGTTCACTTGAGATCACCTTCACCAGTGGTACAAACTAGGAGTTTGACTTTGCTCTAACAGATTCACCTAGAAAGGACCATCTTTACTGCTCTGTATTGTGAGAATGCCTCCAGGCCATTTCAGAAAATGAAACAGGGTTGACATGTGGGTATAATGATGCCTGGTTTCTGTCAGCTTTCATTGTGGTGTCTGAGCAGATTGCCTCTTCCTGCTGGGCAAACTGACCTCTTGAGCCACTGAAGTTAAGGCTGACAAGAAATGTGCATAAGAGGCTTTAAATGTCGTTCTTCATAGTTCAATATATTAATATAAAATGAAACAGACAGTGATATAGAGTAGTATACCACATGATGAACTGCAACAGCTCAAGGATGAATAGGTCATCCATTTATACATTGACCTGCACGAAAATTTTATTTGCATGAGATGCAAGTTTTCACTGCTTTTTTTAAATGAGATAAGAACACATATATTCTTTGATTGCAACATAATCTCATCTTTTAAAAAATAACCCACCCAATGAAACAATCTCACTCACCTCAGGCTTATGTACAAGACAGGAACTGTGGGAAATAAACCAATCAACATTTTCAGGAGTGACTATTTTTTTTGTATTTCCAATTTGGATGCATAGCTTAGGAATAAACACACAAAAGGTCTGATCTGATTTCTAACAGTGTCAAAAAATATTTCTGGAGAATCAAAGGTTATGGACTTTGATGTCATTCTTGAAAGTCTTTTAATGTTCTTTGTCAAAAAGACCTTCCATCCTTGGAAGTATCTTTTGAGTAGTTGGGAAATTCACAACATTACTCAGTACATCACAATTCAAGCCACTGTTTATGCATACACAGGTTTCCTTAGCAGAGCAATGAGACTCCTGTCTTGTGTGGTGTGAGTAGCTGCCTCATATATGTAACTTGTGTAGCTCTCACATACTGTCTGTGGGATATACTGTCTGTGACCATGTTGTAATCTGTAGAAATTCTGCCATATTTTCACACTTCTCTCTTAGGCTAAATGCTATGAGAGTCATGTGGGGCTGCTGCTATCTGGAGTCCAGTCCTAATCATCTTTAATTAAAGATAATCTGTTAAAACTCAGTTTGGTAAAGTCATTAGTAACTTCCTTAGCTATTCCTTCTTTCTAAAAAGAGCAGGATGTCTCTATTTTACTGTTTGGTGCCACTTCAGGCCTTTATTCTTTGATTGTTCAAGCCTCTTTCAAACACCACAGACATCATAATAAATTTTCTGTCGGGGAACCAAAAAATCTATTTAAACTGCTCTGGATAAGTATGAATTTCTGCTGCTATAAGAATAGCTGCTGGCAAAAAAAACCCAAAAAAAAAAAACAAAAACCAAACAACAACAACAAAAAAAACACAAACAAACAAACTCCACAAAAACAAAACCAAAAACGAAACCCAAAAAAACAAAATAAACCCCAAAAAAAACCAGGAACAAAAGAAAAAACACAAAACCCACAAACAAACAAATAAACAACAAACAAACAAGCAAAAAAAGATAAAAAGAAGATATGAATGCCATATTCAGACCTCTGCTATTTTGGTACCCTGCATTTCATGATGGTTGTCTATTTATTAATTAATAAGTACTTCTAAAGACAAAAGCCTTTGCTGATATCCCTCTGCTGTGTATACATGAGGTCTGTTGGTACTAAATATGGCACAGCGATTTGTACTGACAGTCTTTAGAAAGACTGTGGTGTTTTGTGAAGATGTAACATTTCCTTCAAAGGAAAAGGTATTATAAATCTAAAAGAGATCATAAAAATATGCCACTTTGGATCAGAGCAGTAGTGGCCTTCCCAGTCCTCAAAGTCCAAGTAGATCTTTTTCCTTCTCAGCAACTGATGGGCAAAACTTTTTTCCCAAATGACAAAAAATATTTACAGGATGTCACATAGCACATAGAACTGACAAATAACAGGTGTTTATTTTCAACAGCAGTGTTAGATTGCAATACAAACCCACACCACTTGAGAGATCTATTACCTTCTTCCATGCTTGAAAACTGGAAACAGTCCTATCATCTACAGAGTCAGAAGCAGTTTGTTACTAGAAAAACGACCAACTAATAGAAAGGATGTTAAGAGGATGGAAGAAAAACTTGAACAACTTTATGGGGGGTTTTATGTCAGATTTTTTTTACAAAATTGACATTTTATAAAACTTACTTTTAAATCTATTTCTCTAATAAGTCTTTTTTTTTTAATCAGTATTTTTAAAAGTTATATGTCTCCTTAAAACAGTTATGTGTACTTTTTCCAAATCAAGTTGCAATTCTCATAATCAGATATACAGAAATTGAATTTTGTACTAATCTGCTCAATGTTTTCATCAGAAAGTGATTCCACGATCCTGTACTAGCACATTAATGGAGTAGCAGCTTGAAGCTGACATAAATCTGTATTCTAGAGACAAGAACAGAAATAAACAAGTGAAAAGTTGTTTTGTTTTTCTAATGAGTTCTCCAGCGACTGAATTCAGAATGTCACCAAAACAGATACTTTCTTCTTGTTTTGGTGATGTTGGGTATAAGACACCACAATAGCTGAATGTAAAATACTAACACTTCAAATTTCTGCCTTCATTTTTTCTTAGAAAATATATGTGAAGCAATTTTATGCATTTTTCCCCTTCTCCAACGCATAGATATCTTGAGGAGTTATTACTGGTTTATTATTATGCCATTCACAATGGAACAATTTTTATTTACTATGTGTTTTGAAGATAAATGGCAATTTTTTAATATAGTTCACCTATAATTGGTCTCCACATGTGTTGTCCACAGTTTTCTAGCTCGTGAATGTTTGGACTTTGCAGTCCTGTTTTCTCAANCAAAAACAAAACCAAAAACGAAACCCAAAAAAACAAAATAAACCCCAAAAAAAACCAGGAACAAAAGAAAAAANGTATATAAGATGGAGTTGGATGAGGAAGAATAGAGAATATAGAAGAAGATTGTAGAATAAAGTATCATTAGCTTTCCCTTCACCTGCTGCCTGCCTCGTTCCTTCTGTGGGTCTGATCCTGTTACACACATGGACATTGAGATGTTGACCACAACTCTGAGTACAAATATCTAGCCAATTCCTCATCTATTGAGTAGTTTATTCATCAAATCCATGTCTCTTCAGGTTAAAGATGAGGTTGTCATGTGGGACAGTGCCAAATGCTCTGCACCAGTCAGGTAGAAGATGTAAGTAGCTCTTTCTTTATGCACCAACATTTCTCTTTGGAGAATGCCACCAAGTCTGTCAGGCACGAATATTTCACCTCAACACATTCAATATTTGTTCAGATCATATTAAGATTTATTATCTCTTCACAGCAAAAAAGAAAGATAGATACTAGGAAATGATTTTTCAAAAACTGATGCTAGTGGTACATTTTAAGTCAAATTTTGCCTAAAGATCTGGCAAGAAGCATAAACTCACCTAAACGTATTTGAATAATTTACAGCTATGGCATCCTGGTTTAGTCTTAATTATTACCTTCCTCTGGCAGTAACCCCACTGGAATGATGGAAGAAGAGAACTACTAATCACATTAAGTGTGGCTGCCAGAAAATGTGGACGACTTCCCTCCAGAATACCCATCTTCTTAGATAAATATATGAAAGGCTTCCTTAAAATGCAGTTTTTCCAGTGGACAGCAATGACTTATTCACAGCTAATGTAGACTTGAGTCTTCTCCTCTGGTCTATCCCCAGCTAATTAATTAGCCTCTAATAATGAGAGTGTATCTCATGAATGAGATACATGGGGACTTTGATACATTAATTATTGGATAACTGTACCCTGCTTGTTCTAGAAGAAACCATTGTCCTCTACTGAATCAGTGGAGATTAAGGGGAAGAAAATGCATGCATCTCATCATATGTCTTAATGAAATGGGTTTTTTGCAACAACAGACTTTCACGGATTCACTAATATCCCTGAAAATATCTGTCTTGAGAAATTCTTTTAAAGGTTTTCTTCAGAAAATTTAATTATTTTTGGCTCATGAGAAGTAACATTAAAACTGAAGCCACTGGCAAACATTGAGTTTTTCTTAATAGAGCACACACTTTCTAATGTTTCATATCACTAGAATTCCTTAGTTGGGTGGAGGTGTGTGTGATTAAAAGTATCCATGCTACAAAATCAACACCTTTATTACAAAAATGATAATAGCATATTTCTTGCAACAGAATTTGTAGTGAGAGTCAATTTTTCCTTTTTTTCATGTTTTAAAATTGAATTGAATTTTCAAAGTCCTGTACAAATTAGGAAAACCGTGGTTTTATGTTCCTACACCATGCTGTAGCCATATTTATTATAAGAAACTACTTGACAGCAGGACTCATTATTTGCAAATTTTTTGGGGCACACCGTCTCATCCATCTGGGGAATCTCTTCTTGTGATGTACAAAATCAGTCCCTATAACATGTAATATAAAATATGTCTGACCATGTTGAAGCATGAAATTTAACTTTGGCTCATCCCATGTGGTTATGCTGTCTGCACGGGACAGGTATGGCTCGATAGTTACACCATTTGGTATCTTCTTGCAAAAATATCAGCCATTAGCTATGAACTCAGAGTATTTTTCTTGGGGAAAATGGGTTTGCCTGAAAATCAGATAAATCAGGTTGGTTTTTTTTTTAATTATACAGCTTATATTTAATTGTATTAAATATATTATACAGCTTGTATTTAATTATACAGTTTTGAGAATTCTTCCAATTCTAAACAATATTGGATAAAATTATCTTGGTGTTACCATGTATACTGCTCATTTTACACAGTATTTTATACTTTATAAGATTTTGCTGTCTTACAGAAACAATTTAATAAATAAATAAACTTACAAAAGAACAATAACTATCCATAAATGTGGAAGTTATAGCATAAATTATATGATATCAGATAATAAAAGATGCATTTTTCTTTCATAAACAGACACATGCATATAAAAAGGATAAAGACTATCAAAAAACACAATTAAAATTTTCAGAAAGTTGAAAAAAGCTCTTCATAATTATGTCATAGAAATTAATTCTTTTGTTACTCCATTTGCTTATCTGGGATTACAAAACCTTTTGGGAAGTCTCACACACATGGGATACACAAATTTTAAATATTAGTAATGGGACAATCATTTAATATTCAGTAAAAAAACCTGAAGTGAATTTTCAGAACATGGCTTTTATTAAATTTTTATTGAAACTTCAAATACAGGTCTGAAATCCTCAAAATTAATTTAACTTCTCAAATATGAAATAGTATATATAGTATATTCTCTTTTGGAGATGCATTTCTATTGAGCTAAGAGGAATAGATTAAAAAAGAACAAACAGCGAGGTAGAGAATTAAGAAGACAATTTTTTAAGGCAGGACATGCATCTCACATAAGTATCTCCTTCCTAAATCTTGTTCTGTCTCATTCAGGAAGTCCTGTGGAAATTTTTCTGGTTTTGTTTTTGTTTTGGTGAGGGGGATGAAAGAATCACTTTTCTTGTAAGCCAAATAAATAGAACTGATAATTTTAACAACAGGTTTTCTGGAACATATATGTCTGAATACATATATCAGAACAATTGTATAAGATGTTTCTTTGCAATAAGAACATAGTAGGAAAGGAAGTACTATTGACAAAGACTCAAAGGTGTACTTGTTGCCTTTTATTCACAAGAATATAACAAAGTAGTAAGTACATTGAAATAAAGAAAAATTTAAATCCCCCCTAGTTGTCTAGATAGAACGTAAATTAGACTGGTTCTGCAGTTTTTTTTTCTTTTTGGGTAGGTTTTCAGAAAACTGGACAGTCCTGACTGACAGTGAAGGTGCAATGGGCAAACTACCATTTTCTGATGCAAAACTCTTCAACTGGAAATTACTTTTGACCCGCTCTTCAATAAGACTGCCTTAATTCCAAGCCTGCTCACTGTATAGTAAAATTGATTTTGCCTATTCAATAACCTACCTGCAGTCAAGAGGCAATTAGAGTGTACCATATTCTTTATTGCTTTTCAAATTGTGAATCTTGCTATGGATCACCAGTGATATTAGCTAAGTGAGGGACAAACTACTCTGAAGTGGTTTTCAGAAAGTAATCCTCACAGGGACTGAAACTAAAAATCCATTTTGGTACTACAATTGAGAAGAGTATAAGCTTTTCTAATCTTCCAGAGAAAAGTGCATTTACCTTTCAGTGATGACTGACACCCTCATGCAGAATCATGTAAAGATTTTGTCTTGAAATTCATGACAAGTCTTGAAATTCATGACAAGACTTATCCATGTCTTGAAATTCATGACAACTTCAGTGTTCCAGGTGAAGTTACACTTTCTAACTGTTGCATTGGAGAAAATAGCGATGTGAACAATCAAGTCTATGCAGAGCACCAAACTTGCTGTGCTGCTTATACTTAATTCTTATGATTGTTAATAGCTTGTTATGCTTTGTGGGATTCAGTTCATGAATTCTGAACACACAGAGCTGGCAGTGCTAGGTAAAGCATTCAAACTCCAGATGTAAAGGCAAGAAATCTTCAAATATTCAGAGAGGGGTCTTGGGTTAGTTTTATGGACCTTTGAATATCCAAGCAGAGAACAGGAAATCAGTAAACGGCCCGCAGAGAATTCCCTTGTTAAAAAGAAATTTACTGCCGGTATATAAGTTTTGGATTGAGAATCTGTTCTTCTCAGTTCCCAGCCAAAGTGAGCTTTTGCTGGACAGTGGGGAGCACTTTGTGCTGTTGCATGGTCTTGCTTTTACCCACAACAGATGTGTGCCGGGATTTTGACAGAGCTTAAAGACTTTTATATATTAGGAAGGCAAAATATAACATTTCATTATGTCTTGGGGGTAAGAGAACTTTTCAAAAAGTCTTCTGAGAGAAATTAATCTTCTATATACTTTCAATGTATTATAGTTTATAAGCTACTAAATAGAAATATTGCAAGTAACTGGTGTCCCATTTTTATTAGTGCCCTCTTATTCTACATGTGAAGGGAAAATGGTCTTATAAAACTTATTTTCCCATGGTTACTGAAGTATGGAGGTGGCATTTTAAAGATGTGTCTTTAAGCTGTAGTCTCATTGTGAAAGCTATCGCACAGCCCTTATTGCCTCATCAAAGTATTTAGACTCAAATTGAGCTCCTGAAATCCAGAAGTATGAGAACTGGTAGGAAAATGAGACAAAAGGCATTCCGTTCAGTTGTCCTAAATAAAATACTGGATCCTAAAGGCTTTGACTTTATTTTTTAATGTTAAACCATCTACTGAAATCTCTACCCTCTCAGAAGACATGGAGACCAAGTGCTGAATATTGAAAATACAAAAGCAAGGTGAGTCCATAAATGTCCTTAACCAGCAAGGTTTTTGGGGAGAAGAGTGTGTTTCCAGAACTTCCCCATTCCTTTTAGGTTAATCTTCAGCTGCAGAATCAAATCTCCCAAGACATGCTTGTCTCTAGTCACTGCTCAGTTCACTGGCTCTTGGTATAAACTGCTGACTTGTTTTCTTCAGGAGTTTCTGATTTTTATGTCTTCACAGCAGCTAGGAATAAGCCTCATGTTTCTGAGGAATGAGGGATTATACACCATAAACCTTCCAATACACATGATGTAGGGTTTAATAGTTATCGTATATTTGCATAATGCTGCAATTGGTAATAAAGTGAGATAAAGCTGATTCTGTCATGCCAAATTTAAGGGTTTAAGCAGTACAAGCACCTGGTTCTCCTTTGCACTTTCACAATTGCCACAACTCTGCAACACTATCGTGTTAACTCTTAATTCTGGCTGATTTATTCTCTGCTGTCCAGTGGTCAGCATGGGCCTTATGACAAGTTCATCATATTCTATGTTCAGTGTAGTCATGACATAACTTGGTATTTCTGTCCAGAAATACCTGTAAACACACAAAGGTTGGACTGTTTTATTGCTATGGTTCTCATTTTCATCAGAACTTTCAGCATCAGGCTGAAAAGTAGGGAAAAGTATTCAAAAACAGTTGAGGTGCTTGGAACTCCAGATCTTCTCTCATTCATACTTTTCCTTAAAATGATAATATTACATATTTTACATATTATTATATATTAAGTAACATGCACAAATACAATTGTTTCATGGATTATTTCATTTTTCATGTGTGATATTCCTCTGTTTCCCATGAGCAATTATAATGGTTTCTAGGTCCAGTGGAGCTGAGGTGTTACCCATAAATATTTGGAGATGCCTGCTTAGACATTTTAATAGTTCATGTCACTTGAAGAGAAAACTTCTAAGAAAATTCTAGGGATTTGTAGTCCTAGATATGGTAGTTGTAAGCTGAGAATATTCCTTTCACAGAAGATGGAGCCATTTTTCTTTTGCAGCAGCAACAAACTTTGTGAATTGTCTCAGCTCTGTGCTGCAGTGCAGAGTTCACTGTATCTGACTGTGTCTAGAAAGTGAAATGCTATTTTTTTTCCCAATTCCTCTTCATCTGTTCATTCTCACTTCCCAAAACTGCAGTGCTCACAAGAAACTTATGTTCTTCTACTAATGGCAAATGAAATCAAAATCTTATTGTCTCATGACATTTGTAGGGATAGCAAATTTTTTTTCAATGGCAGAGTGCAGAGGGGTTTGGAGAGAGATGTGCCCAGCAAAAAAAGAAAACTTGTTTCAAACCTATGATAGTTGCTGCAGATCAATTTGCCAATGAACCCACAGAGGGCCAGTGGTTTTGATTCTGATATCAGCAAGCGGGAGGGTTTCTTCATCTTTTAGCCCACATATTGGCAAAATAATCAAAAGATCCAATGGAGAGAAGGTTAGCGATTTTTCTTCTATTTGCTGCTGAAATTTGGACCTAGTGGCTAATTTCTGCCAATGAAACATCAGCCATGGCTAGAAAAAGCTGCTTGTGCTACTAATATGCCTTATATCAGAAAATGCTCAGTTACCATTGTCCATCTTCTGGAGGATTTTATTTCATATTTTTCAAAAGTCTGAGTAAAAAAATAGGGATAAATATTAAATTGAAAAGTGTAAGTGTGGAATGTATTTGAGAGCAAAATATTCAAGGAGTCTATCAGAAAACTTACAGCCAACATATACAGCTTAATTCATTGTGTGCTTTGGTGATTTTCAAGTCTTATTTCATATGTGGGATATGAAAAAATACTTGAAATTGGAATTACTATTTCTGTTATACAACTAGATTTCTGCTTCAGCATTTCTACTTATGTTGGCTCTCAAAAAAAAAATCTAATTCAATAGAGTAGGAGTCATTTTTGTAAAACCTTGAAAGCCCAAACTAATAAAGTCTGGGAAACTAGATTTTCCTTATCACCCTTGTAAAGAATAGACGGCACATGGTGTTGGATAACAGATATAGATGTGAAATTGATCTGACTGGTTATATTAGGCTGGTAAGTAAATAACTAGAATGATATATTTAGGGAAAATCTGTAGTTGATTGAGAAAAAATAGCATATCTTAATGTAAAATTGTGATAGATGTGAGAACAGTAATAAGCATATTGAATACTTTCATTTCATTAGTTAGAAAGATTAAAGAAACCACATTTCCTTGAATCTGAAGTTATGGTACTATGAAAACAGAAAATAGAGAGAAAAATGTATTTGCTCATTCCATGAAATCAGCTTCATTCTGCAAGACAGAACAAATACACCCAAAATGTCAGCAAGAAGTGAAATTAATAATAGTATTATGGAATTATTCATCAATTTATTTTTAATAAGAAATATGTCAGATTCCCTTTATTTGAAAAGAAAAGTGACATTTCTCTTGTGGTAGCTGTGTAAATTTCAATCTGATCCAATAAGAATCTTTTTTGGCCCTTTGGATAATTATTTAGTCTGTAATTCTGTCTTTCTCTGGTTGATGATCTAATAAGGGATCCTCTTTGCTTGTAAACTGCTTTATGCTCTGTGCAGTACATGGGAAAGTAAATCCCAGAGTTTACTCGAAGAATGGATAAATGTGATTGCAAGCCTGGTTTTGAATACGTTGAAAAAAAGAAAATGCTATTTTAAAAATTCCTTTTTGTTAGAGTATGAAACTAAAGTAATACATTTATGATTTTTGGTTTTTATAAATCCACACATAACAAAAATTTATGAATGTGATTTAAGTTCTTGTATATCATAGATTGTTGAATATACCTGCATTGATTCTAGTGATTTTAGCTATATACTCTGCATATTTTAGGCACCTCAGATGGATTTATTCATACTCTTGACACAACCTCTTGGTCATTTCTGTTATTTAGCAGATTATGATCATATTTGCACCTCTGAAGCCTAACAGGATAAAGTGAAAAGTAGCCATTGAGCAGCATGTTGCTAGAGTAGATGAGGCAGGTACACTAAAAAGAGATGTTTGCCATATTTGAAATTACTGTGACCATTATCTTTCTCAAAAAAAAAAAAAAAAAAAAAAAAAAAAGTGGGTCACTAAATAGTGACCTATTGGCTTGAGTATTATGAGTAAGAGGATGATCTAAATTCCAGACCCTTGAATAATTCAGACTCCCCTTCGAGAATTACACAACAAATCAGCAATATCATTATCTGTATAAAAAAAGAAATTTTTAAATATGTGGTCAAATTGTTGTCTATCCTATTCTAAAGAGGATTTCCTTTTTGAATAACCACTGGTATTATTATACAGTTATATAAATATTATATATCAACACAATATGGTTATATTACTATTCACTTATATTTGGTTGAGGTTGATTTTGCAGGAGCAAAATTTCAGGTAGACATTTCTTGTAATGAAGTCTGATATTTTCTTTTCTTGTGCTGTTTCTGTCTGTCCACAAATATGTATGTAAGTAATGAACTATTCTTTAAAATTTCCTAATTATCTCAGCTTAGGATAAAGGATATTGGCAATTAAGGATTCCTTACTTGANTTGTATTATTGCATTTATCTTATTTACTTTTTTTTTCCCTTCTTCTTATTAAATTGTATTTTTCTGACTTAGAGCCTCTCACTTGGTTTGCTTTCAAACCACTACAAGTACCCTACCTGTTAACTCTTTAGGGACAGGTATCTGCAGTTCGACTTTCCCAGTCTAATGCTAGGACCTTATCTGAAAGAGCTAAGTTAGCAACTCCCCTGCCCTTCCCACCTCAGGGCAAACTATTGGCATCTTCCAGAGACAGCTGAACTATTCATCCCTTCCCATTACCTACAAAGTTTCAGTGGCTATTTTAGTGTAACAAGTGTTTTGACTGCAGTCTTTGGGAAATCAAGTTGACAGCGACTATGGCCAGTATACTATTTATGCTTAATAGTAACACAGAAAAGTTTACAGAATATCTGTGAAAGATATTACCTGAAATTTTCAGCAGCTGATCAAATGCTTGACATTGCACATAAAAACCCCATAAACTTGAAAAAACC
Source organism: Illadopsis cleaveri (assembly GCA_013399915.1). Lineage (NCBI taxonomy): Eukaryota > Metazoa > Chordata > Aves > Passeriformes > Timaliidae > Illadopsis > Illadopsis cleaveri. The sequence continues at coordinate 14,750 of VXBB01025284.1, read as the reverse complement.
TTAAATCTGATCAGGAATCATATTTCATAATCCAAATAACTAAGTTGTTGCAGATTTTTACAAGACTATATCCTCCCAGTTCTCATACATTTTACCCATTTCTCTTCTATTCATGATCAATCTGTGTTTTTGAAGAACCTCTGCAGTAAATAGGATCACATCAAACTGGGGAAGCATAAGCTGTAAAAGCATTCACTGTTGACTTAGAAACTATTCTCTAACATTTATAAGAGAAAATTTCCAAGTACTAACCTACTGCAGTAAGAGTTTGCAGAGCAAAATGTACAGAATCCATAACTACAAGAAAAGTCTAAAACTGGTACGTGGATGAAAATCCTTTAAACTCTGCAATCTTGAAAGACAGCTGTTTACTGGAAGGCTGATTACTGAAATTAAAGTTTGGCTTCATTATTTCACTCATTTTCATATTTCTTTTATCTCATTGACCTTGCCAAAACTGCTCACAAAAAAAGGAAAAAGGAGGTAATTACACTGAGCTTTTTTCAGCTTGATCTCACTAACCTCACTTCTACTTATGAATTAATGTTTAAAGAGGTAATATACAATTATATTTATCTGAAATGATGGGACTAGTTATTTATACTGAGGTTGATGTTGTCACTGATACTAGCAGGCATTTTCCCAGTGACTGGTTATTGATGCAGCAGCAGGTAATCTCAATAGCTAAATATTAGAGAGCATTCATGACTGACTATGGAAAGAAAAATTGTATCTCTATGTAGAGTACATTGACAGTATCTTCTAATTTTCCTATTTCAGACTATACATAAACTTGTGTTTATCCTCCTCATTCATCACCTGATCTCTGTTTGTGTCTCCAATTTGCTGCCCAACATCAAGTTCCTAATCCTGCTTCCAGGATTTTTGCCTAAACTAAGAAATTCAGCTGGTTGTATTTATGTCTGTCCTGGTTATATCATCTTAATTTTAGTGTTGTCCCACTGGTTAACTGACCTTGGACATGTGTCATCATGACAGACCAGCATCAGACCAGGGCTGACCCTGATCACTGTCGACACACTGGATCCTGTCTCCAACATTCTAAGCCCATACCAAAGCTCCTTGCTAGTGAGGGCATTGATCATGCTTCAGAGTATCTAAAAGCAGAGACTGGGGAAAGGAGGGGCAACCTTCCAGCTTTTTTCATAATAGTTCCTACCAGTGAAGGACATCATCTAGATTCCATTTGGATTCAGCCAGCTGAACTCCTAGAAAGTGAGATGTGCTCAGGGCCACCACTGTTGTTGCTTTCCTATCTATGATTTTGACCGTGTCTTCATACACACTTCGTACATGACCATGTCTTTTGTAGGTCTATACAAAGAAACAAAAATTGATTTTTTTTTTTTTTTAAAGGTGAGGTTCTAAGTGATATGTAGGATATTTTGCTCTTGTTCTGTTTATAAAGAAATCAATCTTAGATTATTTCTACCTGGAAAACCATCATTTGTATAACCAGTGCCCTGTTATTATATCTAGTTGTCTTTACATGGCAGTATTTGGGCATGTTAACAGGTATTCCTGAAGTTTAACAATTCAAATGATTTCTGAAAATAAAACAAGTACTGCTGGAAGTTCTTAGATAGTTTTGCCTAGAGTTCACATTACTAATAGACCATGTTGGTTTGCTTTGCTGAGAAAGGCCATGTTCAGAGGAGTCTTCTGGGCTCAGAAAAAGCTAAGAAAAGTTAAGTGGTTGCGAGTTCTTATAACATTGAACAGCTAATGTGGTTTGGGGGTTTATATCCATTGATTTTTTTTTTTTTTTATGATGCAGCAGCAGGTAATCTCAATGACAGTCCCATTTAATTCCATTGTCGAAAGACAATATATAATGAGTAAGTTAAAACATTTATAAAAACAAAGTTGTTAATATTGTACATATCAGGAGCCACAGTTCTCATTTTCTTCAGCTATATTATGTTGTACCAAAAAAAACCTGTTTATTATGAATCTCTTGATGGTGAGAAATGTTGCCTACTTTTACTCATGCAGGGACAAACATATTTTTTATCATGCAGGGACATTTTTAAACAGCAAGAAAAGATAATAGCAAATTTGTGCAATTGAGACATGAAGAGTAACAAATATTTGCAAACTTTCTATTTTTGTTATTGGATGATCTCATTGCTGAAAAAACATAGAGCAGCATCTGGTCTCTTAATCAGATTAAAAATGTGTTAATCTTGTGACAGTAAAGTGATCAGATGTTTCTGTAAATGTTTAGTCCCTTATTATTTTTCACTATTGAGATATTTCTTGATTAAGGCACTCAAACTTGAAAAACAAAAGGGATACAGAGAGACATGCAGAAGAGTCAGGTGGAGAGCACAATAGCACAGGATTTGTACAGCCACTAGTTTCTTCAAACCAGGTTGAAGACAGAGTGATGACTCTAGGCTAATGATGGCCCATATTGATATTGTGAAAAACAAAAGTAACATGAATATCACAGCATGCTCCAGGATGGCAGTTATCCACTTTCGGCTGTGTATGAGGTGGCTCTCTCTTTGCTTTAAAACTGACAATCCAAGTATTTCTAAGTCATGGTTTTATTTTTTTTCCTTCCAGAAGTTTGTATTTGAGTATGGTTTTGGTTGTTGGGTTTTATTTTTTTTTCAAACAAGGATTTTAAAAGACTTGAAATGTTTTCAAGTTCAGTCATCAAACTCCTTTGATACAATG
>VXBB01025284.1:0-11972 GCA_013399915.1 Illadopsis cleaveri | reverse complement strand
CACCTACAGGAGGGACTTCTTTCCTGAATCTGTCATCTCTCCAGAGCGGCACGAAGTTCTTATCATCGGGTATTGTCTAATTTATTGTGCCGGGGAGTGCTTGCCTGTTTAATAAACAGGGTTCTTTCCACTTCTCTCTGAGAAGGGTTTTTTTTTCGAACCGGTTGGGGGGAGGGGAGGGAGTGCCCCTTAGGAGGTTTCCTCCCAGATTTGCCCTAAACCCGTACATGCTCCTATTGAAAGGCTGCTATCATTATTTTATTATTGTTGAAAGTCTTTTAACTTCTGGTTTCAATATACTAAAATCCTAAAGAATTATTTATTTTTTAAGCTCAGAAAGCTTCCTCCTTTCTTTCTTCTTCTCCTCTCCATATTCAAAAACCATATTATTTGAATATATAAGACAAAAATTTTACTTTCTTTGGCAGTACATTATTTATTCCACCATCATATGAAATTTTCCTGGTCCACAGGCATGTACAGGACAAATACATTTACTTTTTTTGTTTATTTATTTGTTATATGGATAAGATCTCAGCAGAACTATTTTAGATAAAGTGAACAATTTTCTGGTGTCTTGTGCTAGAAGCTATGGCTGGAAAGCTCCTCTATATATTCTGAGATAACATTTGCCATTTCATTACTGAATTATTAATAATTTTATAACTTCTCATAAAATGACATTAAAAACCAGAATCTTTTTACACTAGTCAGTTGCAATTAGTAGGCTTGTAGCACAATTTGTCATTAATCCCCAAGGGCAGTGATCTTATCCTCTATAATTATTCTGATTTTCTGTTAGTCTGGTCATCATATTTATGTGGCTCTTCATGCATGATATCTTAATATCCATCCAAATTACTTCCATGCCTACATTATCAAAAACGTCCTGAGCCACTGCAGGTTAATAATGAATTACTGCTACTTTTAGGAAGTCAAAGTTTGATTTTTGATTGATTGTGGTTTAAACAAGAAATAGAATAAAGAAACACTGAGAAAAAGAAGAAAGATATGGAAATTCCTCGTCTTTGACAATAATGAAGATTATTTTTAAGTAGATATGAATTACCATTTGCAACTGACCATTGAAGGGCTGAACTCTTCCCCGTGTGAACTGGGACTTGGTAAATTTTGGGTTCTTGTGGCAGAAGTGCTTACGGTGAAATAAAGCCACCTTTAAACTATAGCATTTCAATCTAAGTTTCCAAAAGTGCCCTGAATTATTAAATATGCATAACACAATGGCAATATGAGGATTTTTAAAATAATGACTGAGCTCTGAAGAAAAGGGAAGTATAGTAATCCAGACTTTGTTTGATCATAATTGAAAGCCAGGAGGTTAGAGATGAAACAGAGGCACTTCCATTGCCATTGACAATTCCTGTGACTAGATCCTGACAATCATATTATTTTTTATTTATTTATTAAGCTCATTAATTATTGAGTCATTATCAGTGCGATATCTTGCAACACCTTTCATGTACAAAGTTAGATATATCAATGTTCTCATAAAAAACCTGCTAATTTGCAAATTATATTACTGAGATTTCTATGTGGTGAGACAATTATTTGTGATTTTCATTAGTGTTTCTTAACAGCTGTTTAGCATTTTTTTATTTTTTATTTTTTATATTTTATTGACAGGACAGTTTATTATTTTCTTATTAAATAATACAAAAAGTGACCCAATCAAAGTTATGTGAAGTTTTTTAATCTAAACATCTTATTATTGCTTTAATTCGAATGGGTTAAAATTAATTTTTATTAGCAAAAGTACTGCTAAATATACTGTTTTTGTTTTTATTGCAAAGGAATATTTGACAGGAAAGAAAACAAAACCCCAATGCCTTTGACATATGCATCGTAGTTTTTATGTCGTAGAAATGAAAAAATAATTCCCAATGGTACTTAAATATACCAAGTATATGTTTCAATCAAAAAATATGTTGCAATTTCAAGTGATGTTGTTTTGTTTTATCAGAAAACTGTCAAGAAGAATTGAAATTCTGAAATAAGAAAACTTTCCTTCGTTTTGACTTGTTTTAGGGGTTTCTTTCCTTATTCTTTGATGACAGAAACTTTTGATTGATACAGTAGCATTTAGATGGTTTTTATATTAGGATGCTCAACATAGGTGATACAGATATCAAATGTTTCAATGATAGTTTAATGGTTCACCTGATAAAATAGTTTATTGTCTATTTCATTGTTGATCTCCTCTAAAATTTCAAATTCTGTGTAGTAGTTATTCTAACACTGACCCCTTTTTTCCACATCTGTTACTGTATAGCATATATATATGCTAAAGATAATCATGAACATCCTGGAGAACAAAATCTGATTCTTCACATATGCAATTGTTACTGTTCAGTTTCATAGGTCATTCCAAAACCAAGCAAAAGAGTCTAAAAGTCTCAGAGAAGATTATTCCAGGTTGTAAAAAGGTCCAGGCTTATTTTTAATCTTTCCATTATCCTTATAATCCTCCTAATATTTTATTTCATATCCTTTTCACTATTTGTATGCAGTCTTTTACTTCCAGATAGTAAGGAAAAAAATAAAATCTGTAAACCTGTAAGCAAGACCTGTAAGCAAGACACTAAACTTCTACACTTTCTCAAGTTTTCTCAGCTTTCCCAGATGAAGTCACAGATGGAGTTTGTGAGTTTATGCAAAGATGTTTCCAAAGAGTAGGTTAAAATAATGTTGCTTAAGAAGAACTTAAAAGAAGTTGTCCAGACACTACTGAATTTAAGTTCAAAAATGTTTTTCAAAAATTATAACTGCAGTAAAGGACAGAATGGTCTTTAAATGTGAAAACTGAGAAATCAATCAATTAATAACTTTTTAATAAATTATTTTCCCCTTTATGAGGACAGAACATTTGATTGACATAGTTTATAACAGTAAGGTGTCTTTGTGTATCATCCTCTAGAAACCACAGCAAAAATTTCCTTATTACATTTCAGAACTTTTTGCTTTTTTGACACATTTTTTCATGTCAGTCTAGGCTCATGTCCACTGATGAGTGATGAATATCTGTGAATCCAGATATACAAGGCTGGGTAGCATGTGTTTCAATATTAATTTGAAATTGGACCTTCAGATGGTGATATTGCCACTAAAATATCATACAGTGGAGCCTTAACTTTGAAATATATATTCTGAAAAATCCAGAAATTTAACTTCTGATTTAGTGCTTCTTCAACACTGTGCCTGTGAAATTGTCTGAGAATTATCTGGAAGAACTTGCACTGCCAGTTTTGTACTTCTATAAGTTGCTCCAGATGCTCCCAGTAATTCAGCAGCACGTGAAATAGGACTTAATTGAATGCATCTGTCCATTATAGTTAAAAATGGCCCCAAATAAGTGGAAAGCTTTAAAGATTTTTATAATCTTGATATGAAAATACCTATCAGTGTTCATCTGGATTATGAACTGGATACTATTGATCAGTATTTCAAAAATTATCTATGTAGCAAGAATTTATTTTATCCTCTGTTCTTTGTAGGGCACTCAAGGAAACATCCTTTAGGCATATTATCTCCTCATGAAGAACATCACACTGAGACATCCATATTGCATCCTATATAAATATCCAGAACCACACATAGGTTATATCGAATCTTCTGTCCAAGACTTCAACAGTGTTCACAGTTGTTTTAGATAGACATTCCTGTCTTTATACATTTGTGTCTTAATGTGTGTGTATGTGTACAAAGGTGGATGCTTAACTTGATCATAAACCTTCAACATGTCATGCTGTCTATATAGAATACAATAGTTAATCAGAATAATCTAAGTAAGAATTAAGAACATAAAAATGAATAATTTTGGAGTAGAGAATAAACATACCTACACATGGGGGATTTCCTTTGAATAACTGCAGTATCAAACAGGGTTAAAAAGTTACACTGAAGTAAATAAATTATAAAGCACAAAGGGCAAACACAAACTATAAATGATTACAGAAGCTAGTCAATCATAGAGAGATATGTGAATGGAGATAGTTAAAAAAATTATTTTCTAAGTCTGAAATAAGTCTGCATTGGTAGGTAATTATAATTTGACACTTCTTTAATTTGAATATATATCAGTTGAGCTCATATGATATCAGTTGAACTCATATGACCATGAATTACTTGTGTAGATTACATTTAATTCCATGCTCTGATTTAACACAAATGCCATCATTTGTGCACATACCTCCATTATTGTGCTTGAAGTAGCTATCTGATGAATGACCTTCACTAAATTACCTTTTAGAACTTTGAACTGTTGTTTTGCCCTTCAGATATATTATAATAATATGATTACCTGTGTCTTAATTCAATTTTATACTGTGGAGTATTACTTATTGATATCTCTACAAACATAATACTTTTATATTTTTAATAGATGAAAAAGTTCGTTCATTTGTTTATTGTTAAAAAATGAATCAGTCCGTCAGTCTATAAATAAAAGAATGCTGAACATAATTTTTTCATGGTTATCTCATGCTTTATGGTTTATTACAACCAATGCACAGAAGTTTTCTTGGGTGTGATTCCACACTTCACAAAGTCAAGAATCATGTTGAGACAAAGCATAGAGACCAACAAGTACTAAAAAATGTATTTAATTAAATTGTTAATTTAAGATTGTTCTACCTTCTCTTTCTGGTTTGGGGGTTGTTTGTTTTGTTTGGTTAGTTTTTATTTTTCCTTTTGCTTGAATTGATTTCAGGTTCAGTTCTTTAGTATTGATTTCCCTTACAAATTCAAAGGCATAGTTAAAAGGATTCAAGAAATGTCTGATCCTCTGCCATAGTCTCATTTCTCATTTCACTCCAGCAACAGTTTTAGTCAGAACAGCTGCAACATACTGCAAACACACCATGGAGAGGAAGCTTGTAGCTTGCTTTTGAAAGTTGGCAAAAAAGCAATATAACCACATGAGAGAAAAGATAAGCACTGAGAGGAGAGCTAATACATGTGGAGTCTGTAAAAAAAGGTAAAGTCTGAATTTGAAACGGATATTGCAAATATTGCCCAATGGTGAAGACCTTTTTGTGCGTGTATGTACATGCTGCAGGAATTAGTTGCTCTTGGGAGTGAGGAAGACAACTAGCAGATTTAGGTGAGGTGGTAATTAACGACAACACTTATGAGTTATTTTACAGCCATGCACTACTAGAAACATTTTAAGCATAATTTAAAGATTTCCAAAATTGCTCACACATGATGAAATTTATCTAAAGATAAAACTGCAACTTTCCTTATTGTTCAAGTAGTATTGGATAAAAACATATTTAATCCAATACAGTGTCCTAAAAAGAATGCTTCAGCAGAGTTTCAAAATGGAATCTACATAAATGTTAATTCTAGGAGCCTACAGCCAGTGCTTATCAAATCCTTGTTATAATGTCAACAGCTTTAAATGATGCATTCTGTTAACGGCTAGCTTTAAGTTATAAATTTAGGAGTTTTAAAACTTTGATATTTTTATAAAGTTTGACATCACAAATAAGTCACAATGGTCTTGTAATTTATGCATATATATGATTATATTTACATTACATAAATATTTATATTTAAATATTTTATTTTGCTAAGTATTTTTTACAAGTTCATTACAAATATAGTATTTTTGCTCTTTGTTTCTCATGTATGACAGCTTCCTTTATCTGAATTACTAAAAATTCAAACAACCAAACTTTTGACAGGAAGTGACAGATTACTTAACAGCATCTATTTTTAAGAACTGTACTTTGATGCTAAAATTTCCTATATGCCTATATTCACAAATAAAATAAATAATTTAAAAAACCAAACAAAAAAACCCCACAAACACTCAGCATTTATCTAATTACTAAAACAATTAAGAAGTTTAATGAATCTCAGGAATACAGTCTAGGTTATCCTAGACTACCTTCATATTTGCACTGCCTGACAACTGCATCATCCACATTCCCATTGGTTTTACAATGCAGATAGTGAAGGAGACTGATTTTTTATCAGTCCGTTACTAACATTAGTATGACACAATGGCAATCTAAAAAGGTCTCCTGTTGAGCAGTCAGGATACTTCCTGTTCCATATTCCTTATTGCACAGCTTCTTAAGACCAAGTTTATTTGTTTTACTAATTGCATCTTTGTAGTTGTGAATATAATCCTAGTCAGTAATTCATGTCCCACATATTATCTGGTTATTAGAAACACATTCAGTTCTGCCTAGACTGAAATGCCTCTTTGATGCTGTTACAAATGGAGAGGGGAGAGCTTAGACAAATCCCTGCCTTTCCAGGTTTCTGACAGTAGGCAGAATCTTTATCGAGGCTGCCAGCACCACAAAACCCACTCCTACTGGCAAGGTCTTAATAATGACCAATCAGGCCTACTACAACATGAATTATTTGTTTAAATAGGCTAAGGAAACAGACATAAGACTTAAACAGATTATTTACTATACAGGATAACACAAAGGAAGTACTAGTAGATAAAAAATACAGTCCACAGTAACTTTAGTAAAGGTACCTTATGTTACAGCTTGGAAGAAGCATAGATTAGGAGACAATGTCACTTACCAACGAATGATGGTGGTGTGCAGAGAATATCCCAGTTTCTCCCAATCCCAAGGAAGTAACTCAATGCCAACATCTTAACATCAAGAACTCTCCACACACTCAGAGACTGTATAAGAGATTTCTGATTTCATGAAAATCATAGTGGTCTTTTATAGTTGTAAAAATGCTTATGTTCTGCAATCTCTAATTTTAGCTTTTACTTTCTCACCATTCAAGCTAGGATGCGTTTTGCCAGCTAAGGATGTTCTCAGCCGAGATAATTCATCACATGACAAATCATTCCAGCCTAACAAAGCCATATGGCATGGGGAGATAAACTTTTGCTGTATCAGGGGTTAAAGGTCCTGCCACAGGTACCACCACCTTAGTAAAATTTTCCCCAAAGATTTTTCCTTACACTAATGTTTATGTCAGTGTCATGACTACAGATTGCATTTTAAGAATTTATTCTTCCTTGTAGAAAAGCTAACTACATTATTGAGCATGGAAGACTGAAAATATTACAAAGCTTAGTAAACCTCAAATGGAAAAAAATATTTTATTTTCCTTTAGTAACTCATTATTTTTCTTTAGTAACTCAGTGATGTTAACTGTTACTGTGGAGACATCAAATCTTTCACTCAGAATGAAAACGACATTGTTAATAACATTAATTCCATCCTCCTACAGGAGCTCTTAGAAAAATCTTTAAGCATCATAATCATGAAAAATAATCCCCAGGATGAGAAGCTGAATATTGACTATTTTGTCTAAAGACTGATTAAAAATATTTCATCTCTCTTCACTCACATTTTTGTTATGTGGCTATATTAACTGTAGGTAGGTGTACCGAAGTAATGAGGTTACTTGTCTTCTAATCTTTCTTACCAGGTAGAGAGAGTGGGGTGGGAAGAGGGGCAAAGATCATGAAGCCAGAGCCACTAACAAGCTGAGGAATATTTTTCGAGAAATATAATCTTATCAGGAATATGTTTTATTAGCATGTTCTACACTATTGGTCCACTCTGGGTGTAACCATTTATCTGATCCTTTTTAAGAAGGTCATAAAGGAAAACCAAAAGAGAACATCAAGTCATCTGTGAGTCTAAGGGTGCACAATGAAGTGTAGTATTCTTTTCTTACCTCTGAGGACAACAGCCTCATGCAATGGAAAATGAAACTTGGTCATGGTCTGCTGCCTTCTAAACTGTGCTATTCTAAAATCCCATCCTCTTCAGGGGCCGGCATCTGATAACCAGTAGGAAACACTGTCCTGGGAAAGAGGATCATATGGTTCCACTTCCCCCGCTTAACTGAACTACTGCAAGTTTTGATGAACCTAAAACTTTCAAGTTTTAGCTCTAGCAATGTTTACTTGCTGATACTCTAAAAGCCTTATCCCCTCACCATAGAATTTGATTGTTATGACTTGTACATGCTCAAGTGTAGAAGTTCCCCGTTTTTCCCAACACAAAGTTACATTTAATCTCTTACATTTAAAGACCCAGCTGGTGAAACCTTCCAATCATTGGATTTCACTGTGTAGTTACCAAAAAGTCTGAAAATCCTCTACTCTCAGGTATTTTCCTTAGCTATTTTTCCTGATGAACTTTTTTTGTCTTTTCACAAAAGACAGGCTTATACTATACTGCTTGTCTTCCAGCAATACTTAATGTGGATTTAATTTGAAATCTTAAAAACAACAGATCACAAGCATCTGTCCTAATTGGTATGAGGAAGCTGAGCAGTAGCAACTGAGCTTCTATCGGGATTTCTATGCTACTAATAAGAACTGTGACCCCACTTCAGGTGATGTTCTTGATATTTTACAGTATTCATTGTTGTCTTGAACTGGGTAGAGAATTTTTGCTGTTCTACATACTCTAAAAAAAACTTTCTTTCTGGTGTTCCTCTTTACCCTTTCTTTTTAAATTTTTCTTCAAGAACAGTACAAATGAGAATTTATGTAGAATCAAACTTTGATGCTTAAATCTGTCTTTTAAATTTCTGAGTTACAGAATTATAGAATTCATATAGATGTATACCACATGAATTGTTTACTCTCAAATGCAAAATTTGCAATCATTTGGATTTAGCTATACTAAAGGGGAAAAGTTTTGTTAGTTTTACTTACTAATGCTTCCCTCATCAACCAGTGTCATTCAGCAGCCGTACTAGAAAGTTACCATGTCATATAGGTAATAGGTAAAAATTTAGAAGAAAAAAATCCAACAGATATTTTTCAAAAATATGCCTTACCATGATATTTCTCTGTTGGATTGTTGGGAAATGTAGTTGGGAAACCACTTTTAAATTACATCTACTCATTGCTGTGATAATTACATATAATATAATATTTTTGAACAAAATCTACTATACTACTCAAATACTTTGGAGAAATCAAAGTATATATCCACACAGTAGTATATATCAGGTAGACAAGCAATTCTACCAATATAAATGTTTTGAAAAAAACCTTCATTTTATTTTTATTCCATCATGCTACAGACTTTTAACTGGTTTATAATTCCTGAGAAACTTCTCTCATACTTAAGTATGTCTATGAGCTTAAACTCTGTTTTCTTTCATGTTTTCCAGTTTTTCAGAACTGTCTCATATTTCCTGGACTGAATGAAAATTAAATATCTTGTTAATATATCCTGTATTTTTTAAGAATAGAATTCATTTGAAAGCCTGTCTCTAGCTGCATTTGCACAATCTTGGAACTAGAAAATTCCCTGGATATACTATATGCCTTTACATACCCCTTACCTAGTATGAACCTTGATATCATCACTGCTGTCTCTATAAGCAACAACACTGCTGTGACAGTGGCAATCAGGACTGACCAGATTATTTTATCAGTATTTCAGAGTAACTCTACTGAATTTTGGCTATTCTGGTGTTAATAGAATGCAAATATTTTTCAAAAACACATATTGTTAAAGAGAATAATTTTGAACACATTTGGTAGTTTTAAGTTCACTCCTAATTTTTAAACTTGAGGAAGGATACTGTGGATATTCTCTAAATAGCTACTTTAGAGAAGATAGCTCACTCTGGAAAGCCTTTGAATTTTGGTCCTTTAGAACCATACACGTAGGTATACTACTACAGTCTCCAAGAGAAGGTAATTTATAACAGTGTTGACAAACAATTCTAACTGTACTGTTATTATATGAAACAGTTATAACATTCATATCAGATCATAATCCTTCACTGACTTTGACATGTTTGTCATATTTAGCAGTACTGTTATTCAACCTGTAAAATCTTTGATGGATTGCAACAAAAAATGAAACTCATACATCTAATTGAATACAAGTTTTGCTATTATATGAACATAATAACTTGAAGCATACAATACAGTTTGCATTATTTTTGCACCATTTCTTGAAAAGCAGTTCATCTTCTTTATATGAAACCAAAGCAAAACCTGCGTTTTTGATTGACTCCACACATGTAGGTACAAAGCATATATAAATAAAAAATTTAAAAAATATCATTTAATGTTTTTATTTCAAAGAAAAGAACCAGAACAAAGTTTAGGTGATTCTTCAACTCACCACTTAAAAGTGAATTTGAGTCACAGTAAATTTTTATTGACTGAAATACAGTCCTACAAACTAAACTGACATTCAATTTAGAAGCTGAAAGAAATACACAGATGGAATTCTTATAATAACTTTCAGCAGAAGTTATGAAATATGCTTGCAGTATTTAACTTATGACTAAAATTTTGTGAGTCAAATACTTTGTCTAGAGAGAATCTTAATCTTATTGCAGATGCTACATTTTGCTTGAGATTAAAGACGAGACTCACCATTTTGCAATTTTCACAAACATGCCTTTTCTAATAGATGGTGATAACTTCATTAATATTGTCAAAACCTGAAAACTGAATGGAGAAACTTTATTACAAACCAATNCGGGCTGACCAGCGGGACATGCACCCCAATAGTCATGGTGTCCAACTCTTACATGAACAGCCCATATAGGGATTGAACCCTTGACTTCGGCATTTTTAACACCATACTCTAAATATACAACTCATACAAAAAACTCCCTCTTCTTCATAGTAAACCTGAACACTAAACATCTTTTTTTCCTTATTATGTGGCTTTTAGGCTTAATAATTCTTCTCCCTAATAAATATATTCTTCCTTTCTAATGCTGTAAAAATCTTGCTAAGCCCAAGCCTATCTTTATTATTTGCTCAAGTGCAAAAATTAATGAACCTGAGAAATTAATTTCCCTTGTATGTGCCTCTGTCTCTGCTTGGCTAGGAGTTATCCAGGACACTTAACTCTTTTAAATTGTTTTCATCTAATGTGAAGGGAACCTGAAAAGTTTGACAATAGCAAAGGGAGGTGATAAAGTAGACTTTATTTCATTCAGTTTTAAAGGAATTACTATCACTATTAACATGTATATGTTTGTTTGCCTGAGAGAAAAACACTAAAATTGTTTAAAGAATGAAGCCTAGAATTTCCCCAGTACACTGAAAAACTCATGAATGATATGCAACATCAGCTCTAAAATTTGTGAAATTTAACAAGTGTCCTCTCCAGACACCCATAAGTCAAGATGGAGTAACCTAGATTTACCCAAATCTACACCAAGCTATCTACAAAATGGTCTCAAAACTAGATGGATAAATATGAAATTAAATTTGTATACAATCTGAAGCATAGTACTAAAGAGAGTTTAATGTCTAAAACTCCAGAATATCAAAAAATAAAGCATTAAAATCTTCGAGTCTTATGTTGTAGTTGTGAATTTTACTTTCTGTTTCAATTTAAGAATAAAAAGGATGTTTAGAAAAGTGCTTTGGTTTTTGTGTATTATAGCATGCAATATTCTGCTCTTTGCCAATAACAAATATGACCAAACCATTCTAAAACTACCACCTGCATTTTATGGAGCAGATTTTGGCCAAAATATTAATTTAACGTTTTAAACACATGATGAGAATTGGGATGAAAACTTAGGATGCAATTTAAACCCATTCTATTATTTTTGCACAAGAGAGTATTGTATTGTTTTATGTTATGATAAACAAAATAGATATTCCTGGGCTTGAGCACACACCAGTTTTAAATATTAGATCCTAAAAACCGTGAAATAAAATATACAGTTCATAAACTTAAAGGCCAGTTATGCCAATAAATAGTGCATTAAGTATATGTACTTGTATTTTTATCTAATAATAAAGTTTAAAAAAGGATATCTCAGAAGTCAATTACCCTTTTATCTTAGCTCCTGTGTTTCTTCTTCATAAACACTAGTTTAAAAGAGGGAAATAAACTTTTACCCCGTGACTTTATTGTGCCAAGTTGGGCCTTATTTTCTTGCATTTTTTTACTCACAACTTTGGATGTTTCACATTGGTTTTCTCTTTTTTTCCCATACTACTACTACTATTA
>VXBB01025283.1:27001-54235 GCA_013399915.1 Illadopsis cleaveri | reverse complement strand
GCTGGGTCCCGGTCGGCCGGGGGAAGCCCATTCCCCGTCCCCTAGGGAAGCCCCGAGCCCCGGGCAGCGCCGCCGCCACGGGTGAGGCCCGGATGGGGCGCGGATGGCGGCGGATGGGGCCCCATGGCGCCGGCGGGGCCTCCCCCGCACCCACCATCTTGGCCGGGGCTGCTCGGAAAGGCCGCGCTCGCGCCGGAAGCGGCAGATCTCGCGAGAGCGGCGCGGGCGGAACGGGCGGAGAAGCCGCGCCCGGGCAGCGCTTCCGCCCTCACTGCCCTTAAAGGGGCCGCACCCGCAGCGCGGGGACAGCGCGGGGACACCTGTGAGGGACGGAGCCTCCTCTTCCCCCCTGAACCTGCCCCTGGTGATCCAGGGAAATCTCGGGTTCCAATGAAACCGCTCCTTGCCGCCGGCCCAAGGTGGAACAGGTCAGTGACAGGTCACAGTCACCTGGATGGCAGCGCCGCAGGGACAGCCTGGACCTCGCAGCCACTCCGGGCCTGCTCTGAGCATCCCGCATATTCTTTGGAAACCACCTTCATATTTCACTCGTGGACTTTCATCTTGCCGCGGGAGGCAGCAGCTCAGCGGCTCGGGCTGGAGGTGGGGACACGCCGGGCGTGGCAGAGCAGAACCGGCCCGTTCGGCACAGCTCGATCCGGTGCGGCCCCCGGCAGGAGGTTCCAGATCTAACGGCCCACACGGGCCTGGGAGAGCTGGTTCTGCACAGACGGGATCCAAATCCAAACGCTTTTATCCCAGAAGAGGGTAAAGATGTTGGGTGTCCCCCGTTCCGGGTGTCCCCGAGGCTCCAGGGTGGTGCTGTGCCATTTCCACAGCGTTTCACGCTCCTGAGGGAGTCGAGTTGGTCTCACAAGTGACACCTGCACGAACATCGCTGGAGCAGCTCCTGTTCCAGCAGGAATTTTGAGGTCAGGGATGTAACGGAGCGAGGAGCAGAGCAATGAGGATTCACAGTGAGCAGAACCAGATCCACATAAAATACAAAATCCCCTCAGAACTGATACAAGTCCTGCCAGGAGTGACCCAGCGACTTCCACAGCACAGACACATCCCCACACATCCCCAATCCCCCCTCATTAAAAGTGATTAATTACACCAGACAGGGCTAATGATCACAGACACAGCCCCGGGAGAAGGATCCAAGGGCAGGATTTGAGGCTGCCCTTGAGCCAAGGGACACTTTCATCTTCCCACAGCTCAGCCCCACACTTCAGAGCCAAACCCCAGGCTGGTATTCCAGAAGACACAAGGCAAAGTTACAGACACTGATAGCCACTGAAGATGCTGATAAATCCATAAATTACCCATTTTCTGCAGTGGCTTGAGGTGAGAGGCAAAGAGCAGCATTCGTGTCGCTGCCACCATCATGTGTGACCCAACATGGGGCCAGGCCGAGGTTTTGGGAACCCNAGTTTACAATATACGGTAAAACAAAGGCTCAGGAAAAATAATTTCAAAAAAAAGAAACCTGAAGTTTTGAATTAAAGCTGAAGACATTTTTAAAACCCTGTAATTTGAACCAGTGACATTTTCTTTATTAGTGCTGATGGGTTAGAGAAAGGAAAATCTTTAAAAACTGCAGTCCAAACACCCACAGCTNCTGCCACCATCATGTGTGACCCAACATGGGGCCAGGCCGAGGTTTTGGGAACCCTTTATCAGGTCAGAGCTGATCCAGATCAGAGTCTTTCACTAGGAAGGATCCAATTCAGGTTGGAACCCTTCAGCTCAGATCTGATCCAGATCAGAGTCCTTCACATCAAACCAGATCCAGGCCAGAGCAAGCCCTTTACCAGGGTGGATCCAATCCAGGCTGGAGAATCCTTTACCTTGTTGGATCCACTGCAAGTCCAAGCCCTTCACCACAAGAGGTTGGATCAAAGGCATTCCCTGGGATGGATCTAATTCAGGTGGGAGCCCTTGCCAGGAGGGATCCAACCCAAGCTGGAGGATCCTGGAACTTCACCTGGTTGGACCCAATCCAAGCCCTTCAGCACATCAGGCTGGATCAAAGCTCTTCCAACGGGCTCCATCTGACCCAGCTTGGAGGATCCTTCCTCAGGTCAAATCCCATCCAGGAGTGGCTTCCTGGCAGTGCCATCCAGCAGGGCAGGCACAGCTGGTGCCACCACACAGACCCAGCAAAGCTGCCCCCGAGGACTCCCAGGGCTGCCAAGGGATTTCTCCAGAAAACCCACACTCAACAAAAGCGAAAAAAAAAAAAAACCAACCACAAAAATGGAGACAGGCTGATGTTTCTAATCCAAAGGTTCTTGTCTTTATTCAAACCAGGGCTCAGCACTGCTCAGTGCCAAACGCACCAAAACCTTTTTGCCTGAGGGAAATCCACAATCTCGCCGAGGCCTCCGGAGTCCCGAGTGCCCCTGTGCGTCCGCAGCTCCTGCCCTGGCCCAGCTCTGCCCCCCCAGAACAAACAGCAAAATACACTCAGCAGGTTTCTGTCAACTCCCAGNTTAGGTTTTTCTTCCATCAAGTAATGTGATTGTCACAAGTTCAGAAGTCTGGGATCCCGGGGTTCAGCTGGGCCCAGAGATCCCTGTGGACAGCACTCCCTGATTGCCAGCCCAGGCTAGCGCCGGTAGGGATGGAATCCTTGCACGTTGTGGTTCTGTCCCCGGCCGAAGCCGCTGCCTCCAGCCGGGGGGCCGCTGGATGGCTGCACCGAGGGGCCTCCGTAGGGAGGGGGCTGCTGGCTGGGATCAGAGAAACCTTGTCCAAACCCACTCAAGTCTTGTCCATACCCTGGGGAGAAGGGAAAGGCACAGGATGAGCTTTCAGGAGCAGCCAGGGGTGTGAATCCCACAGCTAACATCGCTCCCTCCCAAAACAACAACACTGTTCCCTCCCTGAATGGCACCTGGGAGGAGCAGCAGCTCTGGGGTCTTGCAGGGATTTTCCTTCCTCAGAGAGGAAATGGGCAAACAGCAGAAGGGAACAGGTGTGCAGGAAGGGGGAGCTGTGTTTGGGGTAATCCCAGCCAGGCTGGCAGTTCAGCCATCTGCTCACAGCTCTGGGGTGCTCGGGAGCAGTTTGATTTTGGGTTGGGTTTTTTATTGGCTAAAAGCTGTCAGATCCAGCACAGGTCAGAGATGGAGCCAGGAAGTTTCCCCTGAAACCTCTCAGATTGAGGGTGCAGTTACCAGATTTCGGCTTTCCACACTCAAAATTCTTCCTGCACTGAAGAGACAATCCCAAAATTCCCTTTCAAAACACACATAAATATTGGGACCTGCACCACAGACCACTCTGGAGTGAGCAGAATTTAGGGGACAGGAGAGAAAAACAAGGGTCTTCTTTCCAAAAGAAAAGACTGGCTGGAATTCCTGCTACCAACACAAAATTTACAACTAGATGTAAATTAAGACGATTGAAGAACTGAGAAATTTAATTCAAATTCTCATAATTAAATATGACTCTTAATCCTGGCATCAGTGCCAGCCCCTGCTCTGAAAGATGCTATTAAGGCTCCTAATTACCAAGAACATTTCTGCAGTGCTGCCTCTCTCTGTGCAGGCTTAGAGCAGGTTTAACTCTCTTAATCCCAAACAAAGTCTCTTAGCACGTCTTCAGCAGTTCAATTTCAAGCTCTGCCTGTCCCTCAGGACTTGCTGGCACTAATGAGCACTAAAACACAGCGAGCTCAGGCTCTGGGAGCTCCAAATGCTCCTCCTGGCATTTGTTCAGACACAGATAAGCAGGCGCCCACAACTACAGCGGGATTGTTTGCCAAGGGGTGAGGCTGGGAGAGGGAAAACACAACCTGGAGTTGCTCTCCCTATACACAGTGGTGCAAACCACAGGGCTCAGGTTGTTTATGATGAAGGAAAGCCACAGCAGAGAGCTGCACAGCCACTCAGGACTCTCTGCCTTCCCTGCTGAGTCTGCTGCAGCCCCTCTGCTCCCCTGGGCTGTGCCAATTGTGTGGTTTGAGTGTCTGGCTCCAGCCCTGAGCCTGGATCAATCACCAGGATAAAGCCTGGCCAGGCTGTGGCAGTGAGCAGTGGCACAGCTCACTGTGGGGTTTCACCCTGGCACAAAACTCCAACATCTGAGCCCCATCCCTGCCTCTCACCCTCTCCAACAGCCCCGGCAAGGAACACCGGGGAATTTTCCCAGGACCCGCCTGAGGCTCCTCCTCCCTGCTCAGCCTGACCTTGGGAGGGCAGACAAAGCTTTGGGGTGTGGCCTCAAGGGTCTGGAGCAGACAAACCCATCCTGGGGAGAACTGAGGGAACTGCAAGGACGAGCCTCAAGAGCACCCTGCACGGAGGTAATGAGTTTTTAATTATTTTAAATTAATGTAATTAATTAATTTGATTTTGCAGGGTGAGTGTTAGTGCTGACACTCATCCCAGGTGCACACACTGAAGGATTTAGGACTGCCCAGCATAAACCTTACAGTGCCTTACACTCATTAGGGAACTCTGTGGCTCTTTAAATCCCACAAGCTTCACATATTTATGTAAATATATGCAAATCAGGGATACTTCTAGGGATGGGGCAGCCACAGCTTCTCTGGGAAACCTGTGCCAGGGTCTGACCACCCTCATAGTGAAGTTTTTCCAAATCTCCAGTCCAAACCTATTCTTTTCCAGATCAAAGCCATTCCCCTTGGCCTGTCACTACAGCTCCAGATGAAGAGTCCTTCTCCATCAGATCCTTCCTGAACTTCCAACACCTCACAAACTCTGGCTCCTCACTGACTCTAACTGGCTGTGCAGGGATTTGTGCTTTATTTAGAAGGGTCCAACCCACTCCAAAAAGAGTCTGCAAAGAGCCAAATTCTGGCAGAACAAGAAAAACTTCCTCGAGTCATGAGGGTAGAACTATCCATGAAATCAACTGTGTTTGTAAGAAACAAATGAAAAAAACATTTTGAACTCAACATGAGAAAATGCTGCTTCACAAACACATCTCAAAGGCTCATCTTCCTTCAGAGGCTGCTTTACATCGCTGGAACTTTGAATATTATCTATTTAAATAAATTTTGTGAGGTTTTCATCTCGTAGCAGGAACTTGAGGCAGCACTACCACATGGAGAACATGTTCCAGCAGAGAACAGCCTGAATCCACAGGGCTGCTGCATGAAAAGTTCCCTTCAGAAGTAAAAACTGACCAATTACAATGCCTTAAAAACAACATGAGTACAGAGCTCTTTGGAGAGATCTCTGTAGAGGTATTTGGAGAGCACTGCTGAAAAACAAGGCTGAGAAGAGCAAGATGAGAATGAGAATTCCCTCTGAGCTCCCTCAGGGAGCAGTGGCAGAAATTTTACTCTGGAGCACAGGCACTTGTGAGCAATTTTAAAAAGGATTTGTTTTTTGTAGCACTGCCTGCCTGGTTTAAAACTTGTTAGCTCAGTGCCTTCCACCTCAAAGTTATCTACAGAGCACAACAAAGCTTTGCAGAGAACTGCACCTTGGGAGAAATGGGGAAGGGATGGGAAAAGGGAGGAAAAGGCACCGGTTTGGATCCTTACACATGCACTGCCTGTCCCTCCACGCTGCTCTTACTCTTCAAGTCTGTTCTCCAAGGTCTGGAGACACAAAAAAAGTTCTCTACAAGCTCTGTGAAGCTCTTGGAATGGAAAGTTTTAGCTACAGGTTTGGGGAGAGTGGAAACCAGGAATTCATCCTGGCAGCGCACAAATCCCTGAAGGTTATTTTACAGCAAAAAGGAACACTTCAGAGCTAAGAAAATTCCCTCTGGCTAGAATATTGCATGATTTAAGGATGGCTTGAGCTGGTGGGAGCATTCCCATCCCTGAGAAATGCCTGCAGCAAACTGTGTCCAACACTGTGTAGCCAGGACTGAAGGGAAAGGGGATAAATTGCAGCAGTTACTCACCAAACTGACTATAAGGGAATTCTGGCTGAGCAGTCGGGGGTTTGCTCATGTCCTGAGTTGCCTGAGATGGTGGTGGTGGTGGAGGAAAAGCGAGTGGTGCTGCCCCTGGAGTGGCAGGTGGAGGGGGGACTCCAGGGGGGGCAAACTGGTCAGGTGGAGGAGGTGGAGCACCGTAACCAAAACCTGCAAGGACAGAAGAGGTGAACACAAACATCCTGCTTGGCTTTAGAGATAACACAATTTAACCCAAACATTTCTAAGGCTATTAAACCCCCAGGTGTTCGTGACCAGTGGCTGCACAGATTCACCTTGACATGCTGGTCACCCCCAGGGCTCAAAGATCTCAGCAACTCACCTTGCACAGGTGGGAGAAATGTCCCCCCACAAAGGCAGAGGCTGCAGCAGCCAGCACAGAGAAAGGGATAAAGCACAACTGGGGACCAAACTCTGTGCTCACAGACATGAGAAATGAGAAGGAAGCTGTATTGTCCAAGATTTTAGGAGGAAAAAATATCTTGACATAACTGGCTGCTATTTTTCACCTTCTTTAAACCAGGTTTGCAACAGACTTTTCAAAAGGTGGCCTGAGAGGTTGGTGCTAAAATCCTATTTGTATTTCCAGCCCCAGTTATGACCTTAATTCCTTAAGCTCCTCCAAAAAACCCTGCCTGTGTTTGGCCCAGGTCACCAGCAGTGAGCTCTAAGTTTTCTCTCAGATGTCCTAACAAAAGTGCACAATGTATCTAAATTTATTTAGCAACACACATTTAAACTAGAGAACAGAAATGATTACTGCATCCAAGAATAAAATAATCCAAGAAAAAAAAATGCTAGTTAATTATAGCTCAGAATATATAATCTGGGAAAAATAATTAAGGATAGGAGAAACACAGGGGGAAATCCAAGTCCAGTAAATGATGAATTTGGAGCTGGATGTGCTCCAGCTCCTGGGGGTCACTTACTAAATGGTGGAGGGGTGCCATAGCCCTGTGGAAATCCTTGTGGAGGTGGGAATCCCCCAGGAGGTGTGGAGACTATGTATGAGGTAAATGGTGGTGGTGGGGGAGGAGCTCCTCTGCCCGGAGGAGGGGGTCCATATCCACCTGGAAAAGGAAGAGAAACCCAAAAAATGAAGCAGATGAATATGAGGGAGCTGCTGCTGGAGTCAGCTTCCTCTAGATGGGGTAAGGCTGTTGGGTGGATTTCAGCCTTCTATGAATCCTCACTTTGGGAAATATTTGTCCTCCAAGTATCCCCACTGTAAATAATTGCAGTTTAGCATGTAATCCCTTGATAACAAATTAATGTGGCTGGAACAGCAGGATGTGTGTCAGCTCCCATTACTGAGCTGCTAAGAAACCACTGTCTTCCCCTTCATTCCTCCAGGACAAATTCAATCAAGCTTTTAAATGTAGGTTAAATCCTACAGAAATCCACAAATCACTGTGAATGCTCAAAGAAGCTGGGCCTGTGCTCAGAAGGATTTTTTCCTTTCAGAATTGGTCCCATATAATGTACTTACCAATTGCCTGTCCAGCTGGCACCCACATCCCTACAAACAGAACAAAAAAAGAGCCTTAGACATCAGTGAAGCTGCACACTCCAGAGCAGGGATGATGCAAGAGGAAGGATTTGGCTCTGGGATAGACTGGGTATCCTCCCCGTGTCCCTCACAGAGCTATTTTTATGGCCCAAACAACATTGTGGGACTATTTCTGAACGTGCAGTTCTGGAAAGACTCTGAATCATTCAGCAAATGACACTCAGGAAAGACAGCAGTTCCCAAACCCAAATCAGATGGAGCATTTGAGAGGTGCCACATACTAAGTGCAAGAAACTCCAGTACTTCAGAGAACAAAACCCCAGAGAATCCCAGCAGACTACACATCCAAGGGATTCTTAATTTACTACCAGGTTTATCCGAGTTATTTCTGCAGTTTTTGAAGCATAAAAAAAGCCTTTCCCATCCCTTGTGCAGTGCTGAGATTGAAGGATAAATCTCCTGTCTGTCTCTGACATTAATCTTTCCAGGAGATCAGATATCATTTTCCCTACTAATCACTGCATGGGAAATAATGGGAGTTTCTCAGTTTGCAGATTAGCACATCCGTGCAGGATGTCAACCCTCAGCTGCAGCTTTCAAGTTAATCAGCACCGTGGGGAAATGAGCAATCCCTGTGCTGCACTTCATCCATCAGGGCAGGGATGGAGCAGCCACGCTCCCTGCAGCCCCCCAGCTGAATATTGCTCATCTCTCAGAGCAAGCAAGTCACAGCAACTCAATTATCCCTCTGCATTTCTCCAGAAGTTATCAAAATTGTCTTTGGATGAACTCAGCGTGTTTATCCTGCCTCTGGAATCTCAGGGGGGTTGCAGCCATCAAACCCAGGCTGCTCCTGAGCCCTGCAGGGCTCATGGTATGCACTGAGTGCTCCCAGCACCACAGCTGCCTGGTGCTTTCCTAAGCTACATTAAGCAATAAAATTCAAAGGCAAGGCCATCCATTTTTTCCCTCATCTCTTTCAGATTTTTCCTGATAACTTTCTTTGAAACTGCCTCATCCTTGAAAAACCGTATTTCAACCAAATTTATCATTGGGGTGTTGTCAGAACTCACTCCACAGCTGGAGTCACAGTTCCCAACACCTTCTGTGAGTTCCCCCAACCCATGGGGATTCCATGTGGGGAGAGGCAGCCTCATCCTTGACAGGTGGGACACACTTGGGACACGTGCCAGACCTGGCACTGCTTTCTACCAACAAAACAGATTTTTGGGAAAAGCAGCGAAAAAACCTCAAGAAGGACTGAGAGGGTGGAAATTCACTCCTGCTATCAGGGAGATAAACCCGAGAACACCATCCAGGCCAGAAATGCAGAGTGCAGCGAGCTGGAGAGGCCAGGCAGGGTGGGCAGTACCTTGGGGGCCGTATCCCTGCTGCCAGGTCGGAGGGGGCTGCCCTGCCCAGCCGTTGGCAGCGCTTGGCATGATCCTGCTCCCCCACTGGCTGGCCCCCGGCGGCCCCGGAGTTTGGCTCTTGCTATCCCGAGGCTCGGCGCGTTTCACCTCCACCTAAACAAACAGAGGCAGCGCTCAGCAGGGCAGGGCGGGCCCCGCGCCCCCCGGCCCCTCACACACACCCGCAGTTACACTTAAGACTACACTTAGCATCTTATGACTTATGTCTAAGTATACTTAAATGATTAAAACTTAAGGCCAGTAATTTACAATGTTTCTCAGGTACAGTGTAGGTGAAGGTAAGGCATTACGAGTCCTACTGTCGAGGGATTCCGAGAAAAGCATCCTACGAATCGCTTCGGTCTCGTTGGCTTTAATCTTAAAACAGCAGTACCCTCTTACAGCAGCTCTGCACTTAAAACAGCAGGATCTTGGACATTAATGACAGACTGATTTCATGTTCAAGGCAGGAGATATGAAGATGATGTTTTCAGTTAAAAAAACCAGGATTTTGAGTGAAGAGGCTGCTCTGAAAAAGGGTACTAATGCTTTAACCAAACATGTTTGGGGTCCATTTGGAAGTGACAGTTTAACCCACCCCAACTAACTGCAATTTCAGCTCTGCTCATACCTGAGAAACACACATTTTTTGTTTGGTTTTTTTTGTATTGTTGTATTTTTTTTTTTTAAACTTAAGATTTTATTTAAATGTCTAATGGAAGATAAAGACTTACCTTCCCCAGGCTAACGCTTAAAGAATCTCAGTTAACTCAAACAATGTCAGAGGGAATGGATGTGATAAGAGAATCTTACATTACATCTAACAAAAAAGTAAACAAACATGCAAGTAATAAAAATGGACAGTTGAGTCAATAAGAAGCAAATCTTCATACTGTGTTAAGTCAGTGACAAAACCCCTCCTGTTTTAAAAATTAGTAACCACAGTGCTTAACTTATTTCATTCAAAGATAAAATGTCCTAGTGTTCCCAGGCATGGAATAAGTGCGTCTGACCTACTTAAAATAAGCTGCACATTCAACATAAACCTCTCAGAAAAAAAAAAAAAAATCCAGTTCTGATTTAATGAAACCCTCTCAGCACTCGTTGAATTCGGGGCTTTTTTTTTTTTTTTTGCATTTCATGATTAATTTTAATGGGTGCCAGAGTACAAAGAAAATAATTCTCAATCATCAATAGGCCTGAGTAGTATGGAAAATAAAGTATTCAGAATTCTTCCTGCCGTGTCTTAAAAGCCATTCATGTTGGAGAACAAACAGGAAACAGGCACAAGGCAAGGACAAAGCCCCCCACACCCCCCTTGCCAATGCCCCAAGGACATGAGACATGACAGTAACCAAATCTCTGTCAGCTCAAGGCCCTTCCAGAGAGGAAACAAGGGAATTTTTCAAAGGACTCAAATTAATGAGTCTTAACACATTTGCCTTGAGGGAATTCGGTTATTGCTTACAAAAGCAGAGGCCTTCTTGCAATTTTAATTTTCTTCCCTCCCTTTCAACAACATATGGATTCATTTCAGCAATACCTTTTTAATTACCAAAACGACAGAAATACCATTTTTAAAGCAGGCATGATTAGGCAGTGAAGGAGAGAGCAGGGGATCTGCAGCTCATTAATTCTTGTGGAAGAATCCCATTAATTTTTCAGTGCACACTTGGAAGTGGGGAACTGCCAAAGTGAGGACTGAAAATTCCCTGTGCAATAGGGAGGTTCAAATTTCACACCTGTCTAGAGCCCAAGTTACCCCAAGAACTGAGGCAGCTCTATTACTCTGAGCTAAAGATCCCTGAATCCTGCTTTTTTTGGTCATTGAAAGGACAGAGTGGGGAAAGGGCAAAAATTGATTATTTCAGTTTGGAATTGGGTTTGTTTGGGGAACACTGAGAACTCAAGAGTCCCAGCACTGTGCCCAAAGCCAGCAGCCATGAGGTGACATCTGCAGGCTCACACTGGGCTCTCCATCCTCTCCCAGCACCTTGTGGATGTTTATCCTTTGTTCCCATTTGGATCTGCTGCTCTGTGAGATCAGCTCCCACTTCAGGGGCTTGCTGAAGGCAATTCCAAGGGCAGATCAGGGAATATTGGGGAGACAGAGCTGATCCCTACACATCCCTGTGTGATTTACTGCACCTGCTCACACCTGGAACCAAGAACTCATGTTCTGGATCCCACAAGCACATTCCTTTGTTCCCACTATCAGGAAACCACCCAGCCCTCCAACCCAAAACAAATTCACAGGAATTAAAGGCAATATTACACTGCAAAATGAACCAGAACTCCACTGATGTGAAGAGTGTGTCCCCTGCCAGCTAAGGAAAGGTTCACAAAATATCAGCACATAAAAGACTTTAAAGACAATTAAAAATTTAAACAATGTAATAATTTAAGGAATGTGAGAATCTTCTGTGTCTCCCTGAACCCCCCTCACTCAGTTTAGCAGTTTTAACATTTAGTTTAAAATCTGGATATACCTTAAAGCTATACAAGGACTTAAAATTTACCAGCATTTCCTGTGGTTCATTTTCCTTTAAATTACTCTTTTCTCTAGATATAAAACTTGGGTGTCCTGTAACAATTTATCTTGCTTTTAGGTTTGTTTTTTTTCCTTTTTTTTTTTTCTTTTCCACAGGTAAAAGCATGTTCCTTGCTGAGTAACATCAAAGGAGCCTAAAAAATTCCTCCCTATCCAAGCCCCGTTTGCTGACAACACAGTATGAAGATGAAACAACCAGAGGTCACTTAACTGTATTGTGGTTAAATACTATATAGAGTACGTGGGTTGGTATCAAAGTTTCACAGTAAGTGACCCAATTTTTTAAAAAACCAATCCTTCAGGATGTTTTTTTTTTCCTCCCTTTTTCTTTTAAGGTTTAAGATTATATAAAGCAGATTGTCTGACACCACCTCGAGATTTGAGTATGGAGTGCACATCTGAAGGAGTGGTATCTTAAACCGAGCCTTGAACAACTCAGATTTCACTGGGATTCTGCTTTTCCAACAGCTGGAAATTGCTGATTTCTCTCCTTGCACCACAGCAGTGCTCAAAGCAGAGGCAGTGAGCACCAGTTCATCCCAGTGATGATGATCCCAGTTCATCTGCTCAGCCAAGAGCAGCCCCCAGGTCTGTACACACAAGGCCTCACCCCAAGCAGAGCCCACAGCCTGAATCCTCAGGCTTCCAAGCCCTCCCTTCCCCAGGCTGCCCCCATCCTAACTGCCCTTCTCCAGCAAACTCAGACTTTCCCCACCTCCATGGATAAAGCCTTGAATTCCGACTGCTGTGCCCAATTAAGTTGGATTCCCCAGTGAAATCGCTCGTTGCCCAAGACTTGGTTCTTTCTTAAGGTAAAATAAAACTACAACTACACACTTTTTTGCCCATGATGTCGTGAAAATGCATGTTGACAGCCTGGTCCACTGATTGTTCGTCCTCGAAAGTAATAAATCCAAAACCTAGCCAACGACGAAGAGTGAATCAAGGTAGCAGGGTGTTGTGACACAAAACAGGATGATGAACAGTATTAGGGGCAGACCAAGGGTTCAAGCAGGGGTTTCAGATAACGACACTTGTGTTCAATTGGCAAAAAACTCTGAGGAAATTGCAATGGATACTTCCTGTGAAGAGGCTCTAGTGCCTCGTCTCGAGTGCGCGCATGCAGCTTCGAACTGAGCTCGTTAACCGGCTTTTAATTTGATTTTATTCCTCATCCACCTACCAGGAAATGGAAAAAAACTGCTAAAATCAAAATACTTGTGGGACAGTAGATTGAAGTCAAGCAACTTTGCTGCTCCTCCCTTTGATTCAGCCTAGTTTCCCAAGGAAAACCTATCGGATATCCCTGTTCCCCAAAGCTGCAAAGCAACTTCCTCCCAACCCCTTAGCCCAGCTTCCAGTTAGGGAATATTTTCCATGGAAAATAAGAAAGTTAGTTTTGAAATGTAGCCGTTAAAGCATGAGAAATTTTACCACTCCATGGATGAATGAGAAGCTTCAGAAACTAACAACCTACATCAGAGGTTCTCAAGTTTTCCACACCTTGCAGAAAAAGCAGGGAACAGGTGTTACTCCTTCCCAACAGGACAACCCCCTGTGAGGTGTTGCTCACACAGAACGTGGTGTTGCTGCCACGTCCTGAATCTGTTTCATTTCTTGTCTTTCCTGCTGGTTTCCTTCTGAAAAATCCACACAATTTCCCAGCCCTTTTTGCCCCCAACAGGTGGCTCATTCCTTTCCACCTGACCACAGCCCCAGCTGCTGGCAGCACAGCTGGATCCAGCAGCTTTTGATGCTTGGAGAAAACTCTGGGAAAGGAGGCAAAGCTCCCCTTTTGGAGGTCACTCTGAGAACCACTGCACGTAGGTTGTAGCTGCCGACACAGCCGAGAGAGTGGCAAAATAGTGGTTAATCCCCCAGGACATCTGCTTCATGCCATCACCCACTGGCTGCTGGTGGGGACAACCCAGGGCAGGGAGGGACACATGCAGTACAGGAATTGTGCCATTCTTTGGATTAGCTATAGAGAGGGAGGAAAAGTGGGGAGAGCAGTAAAAATTAGAAAAGAAACCCGAGGTGCGGCGTGGGAAGCGTTTATGGAACATGGATGCGGTTCTGCTTTTCTGAAACCCAAGATTTCCCCCTTGGTTTGCGTTTTGCTTTGCAGCTAGTGCTGACAGCAGCCAAATCTTGCTCTAAAGCGTTACAGAATACAGGATCTAGCACAGGAATGTCTCTCCACGCTTATCCAACTGCGTTGGGTAAGCCCAAAGAGGCCTAGTGTAGAGAAAGTTTATATATATATATATATATAAAAATACACAAAGATACAGGCCAAAATAGATTCCAGCAGGTCAAATTCTGCTGTCAGCAACAAGAGCAAAAGACATCACTAAAATAAACTGAAAATAAAAAGGAAAAAACTTGGCATTTCCCACACACAAGAGACTGGCAGTATAAACGAAGTTTTGTGGAGCTGTGATGAAAGCAGCCTCGAAGCTGAGAGCAGCATTTCATCACAATATATTTGTCTGAATTAACCAGAAATCTGAGTGTTGGAGCCAAAGGAAAAAGTGTTTGTATTTCAATCGTGTTTAGTATTCCAGCCTTTGTCTAAAAAAGAGATGGGGAAGAAAAACAATGGACTCCATCTGGATGTGAAGGTTGTTGTTAAATTTGATTCCAAAGCTAAAGGAGGGGAACAGATCGTGGGATGGGGTTGGAGGGGTGGAACAGGGAGAGCAGGAGGTCACTGAGGAAAGCAGTAAATAAATTTTAAAAAGGGGATTTAAGAGAGTCAGACAGCACAAGATAAGGAAGAGTGAAGAAATCACAGTAACACAGTAAAACTCCAAGGTGAAGCTTTGAGCAGAAGTGATGAAACCCACCACCTACAGCTTCAGTTTTTGAAGGACAGGACTCTGTTAGAGGCTGGAGAAATGAACTGCATCCATCAGGAATCCAAGAGGACCAGACCAGAGTGACAGGGCTGGTCTGCAGCCAAGGGAGGAGGAGAACAGACACAGCAAGAACCTGGAAATCCCTTCCCAGCTGTTGGCTTGGCCAAGAACAGGAACCAGGGGAAGCTGAGACAGCACCAAAGCCACTTTTTTCCTTCAGAGATGTGACATGGCTGCTGTGCTTGGGGCTCTGGGAAGAGTTGGGATGAGGCAGAGCTAGCAGGACTGTGAGGAGGCAAAGATCACGTGGATACCTGACCCCAATCAGCTCCTCAAGGACATCACCTGAGAATTTGGTGCCTCCTGAGGAGCTGGAGGTAAAGGGATGCTACAGGGATTAGGAACAGGGATCATCTTCCCTCCTCCTACCAGTAAACCAATGTGCACTTCCAAAGGAAGGGTGGTAAAGTGAATGAGAAAAGGCAAAATTCAGATGGGTCCGAGGAGAGATGGCACTGAATTTGCCTCTGGAATTTTATCAACAGTCATTAAAAGGATAAGGGGACAGAGCAGCAAGAGAACACAGAGCACAGAGAGAAGGCAAGAGAAAATGTGTTCTGAGATGCACAACCAGGAGTACCCAATACAAACTCGAGGAATTTTTCCTAGCACCCCCCAGGGACTGCCAAGGCCATTTTGGGAGATGACTGTTAGTCAGCACTCTAAAAAAATGCCTGGAACAGCACAGAAACGAAAGGCAGAGAGACAGGATTCAAGAAGTGCTTAAGTAGTCTGATGAATTAGGGGAGGAAGTCTTCTGTGGGTGAAGACAAGACCCTTCCCTCACCTGGCACTTGTGCTTTGCACCCCAAGCCCTCCTTTGCCTGTTTTGTTTTTAGTAGAGCTTGAAGCAGAGAAGCCATTAATTGAGACAGGATTAATTCAGACCAGGCACGATGTTTAAGTATCTTTTGCACAGAGGCTGCAAGGCTGGGATTAAATATTGCAAAGATAGAGATGGTACAAAAATTACTGAAATATTTCACAACTTCAGCCCCAAGTCACATTTGGATGCCAGTGCCTTTGTCTCCTCTACCCAAAACCAGCTGCTCTAGAGCACTGAAACAGATGAATTTATATGCTGCTTAAATCAAAGGTATCTGTTGGAAGAAGATTAGGATAGCTAAAGCAAGAAAACAAAAAAAACAAATATATTGAAACTTCGTTTACACTCCAATAAAAGACAAAGCCCGTCCCTCCTCTGACTGCGGAACTGGCCTGTACCTCTGTGATAAATTATCACCTAGAGAGAAGAAATCTAAAGAGATATCGTTAATCACAGTCAAACAATTCACAGAGAGAAAAGAAACAAAAAAAGAACTTACTTAACATTACCATACTTTACTATGAAACACTTAAATATGTCACTAAGGATGTATGTCTAAATTAAAAATAAAACTAAGACTTAACAGCTTAATAAATATGAAGTGAAGGATATATTTCTTAATAATGAGGCAGAAGAGAAATGAAAAGTTCAGATGGCAAACTATTCTCTAGCATGTCCAACATGCTACAGGGTGGGAGCACAGCTAAGCTTCACGTGCCAAAAATATTGCCTCTTCCTTGGCAAACAGATGGTGGATGCAAAGGGACATGGGTGACATGGAACTTGCTTCATATTTTGACCAAAGGTTCCCAGTTTGATTCAATATCTAGTGAATCTTTCAGGTTTTGGGGGTTTTTTTCCCCCTCCACTCTTAAAAAGCAACCTGGTATACAGGGATTGTATATTCCAATTAAAAATATCCATAAATATATTTCAGAATTATTTTGTGTTGTTTAAGAAGAGCGTTTTCTTTAATTTGAGGTGAAGCCATTTAACCAAAACAAAAAGCAGGTGATGGATGGATTCTGTCCTGTCTGGTGCTCTGGCTGGAGCACCCCACATGCACTTGCAGACCCAACATACCTTTCATGTGGAACAGGAGGAAAATCTACTTATTTTTCCTCCCCTCAAAAGTACCTTAAGCCACAGGAGTGGCTCGAGAATCAAATTTCATTCAACTATAAAAAAAAACCCCAACCCATCAATGAGCATGAAACATCTGAGTTGAAATGCACAGACCCAAGTGAAGCTGGAGATGAAGAGTCTAGACTTGAAGTGATGTTTGCCCAGTGAATTATTCTTTTTCCTGAGGCAACATACAGGGAAAAAAAAAAATCTACCTTTTCTGATGGTGTGAAATAGTTTGCCATCTGACTATAGCAGAGTATGAAGAAATTTCAAGGACAAACTAGATCAGCCTTTACCTCGGGGCCTCTGTTTCTCTGCGTCATAGATCATTACAACTTCAGTGACCTGGAAGAGAGAAGGGAAATTCTACTCCCTGTGCCACCAGGGGAGGGCTGGAACAGTCACCACAGGCTGGTTCCTGCTCTCTACCCACAAAGCACAATCCAGCTGCAGTCATCATCCCAGCAACAGCACAAAACCAAGGAATATTGCTCTTCCTGGGACTTTAGAAAGCCTGAGTTCATCTCTATTGTCTCATCACACTTAACATTTTAATTTAACATTGAGGTTTTGCACTATTTATATCTACTCTATGGCCTATTACACACCCCAAAGGTTTGTTTTCCAACAACTCATCAGTGTAGTTTTTTAAAACATGATTTCCCCCATTTTTAAGCATTTTCACTTTTGCCATGAAAAGCAGCTTGAGCTGCAGGCACCTCTAGGAACGTGCAGGGTTCCTCTGATTGAATTACTGGAGCACCAGAGAGGCCCAGAGCACCAGTTAAAGCAATGCATAAACAGCTTGACAAAACCCCTCTAAGTTCTGGATGAGCAGTATCAGTGTGATTTTAACCTAAAAAAAGAAAAAATGGAAATTGCAAGCTGTTCAAGGGCTTCAGGATTATTCTCAGAATGAGCACCACAGTGAGCTACAGTTTAAACAAAACCTGAGGTGTAATGTTTATGTCAACATTCAAACAGCTGAAGGGAATTGCTCTAAAACCTCTCAGATGCAGGAAGTGGTCACAAAACGAGTGTGATTTTGTAAAGTTGCATCTTCAAAACAATCTTAGGATATTTTTACTCGTGAGTAGAAATGAGTTTAAAAACTGACACAATTTTACCTTTACTTACAGCTAGAAAACATTTGGGTTTGAGTTGCTGCGCTCACTTGAGCACATCCCACTGGATGCTCCCAGCTGGGGCTGGGGGATCCACTTGGGGATTATGCCAAGGGACAATCAGGGCCAAATTTGTCCCTCCCCTGGTCCATTTGGATCCTCTTCACCCTGACCTTAACGACCCAGCAATTACCAGGGCTAAAAATCACTGCCTGCCTTGTGCTCCTCACTCTGGTGGCCACAAAAACATTTGTGAGACTCCACTGCTCCAAAGGGGACTCGTTACAACTCCAGGAAGATTTTCTGACTTCTATACTATGAGCAAAGTGCTACTACTTACTTTTTAAGGGCACTTACAGTTGTGGCTGCTGCCTTCTACATCTGCAGGACATACCCTGTATCTCCCCAGCATCCAGGGCACAGCTGGAAAGCCAAGTCTGTGAGGAAGAGCCTTTAGAAACTACATCCCACAGCTGTGGAACGTGCTCCCTGTCTTTTATTATTAGTCTACTGCAGCCTTTCAAGCTAAAGAAACAGTTGTTAGCTGTTGCTTTTTGTGTTTTAAATAGATTAACTTCATGGAATTTTAAACACTGATTTAATTCTTGATAAATTTAAGAATTTGTTTCACAATAAATCCTTTGTTGCCACTAAGAAATGTCAGGAAAAGGTTATTGAAAAAAGTATCAAAAACTACACTAAATGCCAATCAAGTTCATCTTTACCAGCACAGTCCTGAATTTAATTCAGGCAATCTTTAACTTCCTCAAACTTATTCACAGCTGAAGTATTTAATTCAGCCATTTATCATATTAAACGGGCAGTGAACGCTGGGATAAATAGGAATTAAAACTAAATAAAAGCTAAATAAAAAACAATACAAAAGACAGTCATTTCAGTCCAAGGTTACAAACTGAACTGAAGAAGGTGCACGAGGAGCAGTTTGTCTCAGAATGGAGGTCCTAGGGACACCAGAAATCAGATTCCAGATGGTTTGAAAGCAGCTACTGCTCCCAAAATAATGGCAGGAGACCCAAATTTAACCCATCTGTACACATAGTCAAATACCAAGATCTTAAAATTCAGCCCACTGAGAGACTCACTGTTCCCAAAAAATAATCAGCAGACATTTTTAATTGCCCAGCTGAAAGTTATCAAGAGAAAGGAAGGTGGGGGTGGAAATAATAATAATAAAAAGAATCATTCTTAAGCCACCTCAGGAGTTTTTTGGAAGAAGGGACAGAACAATGCATCAGGTAGACTTAAAAATGAGGAGACAGAAGCAGCAAAGTAAATTCCACACCAGCAGCAGGTTGTGCCAAGGGACATTTCCAGATGATGAATGTTCACTACAGTTTCTCACAAAATGCTTCAGGTGCCCCTGCAGCAATTTGTCCAAATTACCCCTAAATTTGACAACTTGAGGAAATGTGAGAGGAGACAGCAGGGAGGGGAGGCATCTTCCCCCCCAGGACTCACCACTCCAAACTTCTTGAAGTATTCCCTGAGCTCTGTCTCGCCACAGTTATGAGGAATCCCACCAACAAAAATTTTATTGGATTTATTGTTATCGCTCCTGGATCCTTTCTGCTAAATCAAGGAGGAGAAAATTCAGTCAGAAGGACAATAATTGTGGCTGTTTCTATCATTTCACACTGAACCATGAACAATGGGCTCTGGCAGGCTGAGGGGAGAGTTCCAGCCTTGAAGTCTCCCAGGCATGAAAGGGAAGCACAGTGTGCCCTGTTCTTCAGAGGAGAAGGAATCCAGGGCCTCTGTTCTGAGGCCATTGACTCATTTTACACTGAAATCTGGTGAAGCTGCAGGGTGTGGAGTGGGCTGGAACAGCATCAGCCCTGCCAGGGCCCTTCCAGACACTGCTCTCAAATCTGAAGAACACCACTAAAAGCATCACTAAGAGCTTGGGAAACACCACACCCAAACTGGCAGTGCTCTGTACAGGGCCTGCCCATGGAAATCTAAGTTAAAGACATTTTTTAGAAATTAAATTTACATTTGAATTCCGTGTACAGACTCCTGCCTTTAAAACATGGATATAATCCAAAGGAATTCAAGAGAACTCAGACAAGAGGGAGGATACACAGGGATCTTTCCTTACCCATCCTTCCTTCGGCCGTGTCCGCTCTGGCTGCATCCCCCGAGGTGTGCATGGCTTTGGATCAATCTGGAAGAAATTCCAGTTTGGTCACACCTCAGCATGCAGAATTTTGCTCTAAAAGTTCCATTTGTGGCAGCTGAACCCAGCCCTGCTGACATGCAGCTCCTCAGAGCTCAAAGCAACACAAGCCACAGAGTTAGAGCTGCCTTACAACAAATCAGGTTAACTCTGACACTCTGCAAATATGGAGCCAGAATTTAAAGCAAATTTTTGAAAAATAACAACACAAAAGCAACTTACATTTCGGCCATCTAACGTATGAGGTCTGCTGGCCAGCACTGTTCCCACACAGTTGGGATCTTTAAATTTGACAAATCCAAATCCTCGAGATTGATTTGTTGTTTTGTCTTTCATTATTACACAGTCTACAACTTCTCCATACTGGGAGAAGTAGCTACGAAGGGTTTCTGTTAAAGAAAAAAAATAGCAAATATTAAACAGAACCAGATATTAACAACAGCAGACTGTGTTTGCAATTATGAGACAACAGATCAGCAATCATGGAAAACAAGTTAAAACTCATCTTTTGAAAATGATCACATTTTACATCCTGTAAACAAATGGCAGACAACAGTTTATTTCCACTCATACAATAGCAGGAAAGTGATTATAAAAAGGGTTGTCTGTTGTGCTGACAAAAACTTCAACACCAAACAATATAAACCCAAAAGTATTAATATATACATAAAAATATATAATCATATATCTGAACTGTCTCAACAGCAAGTTTTATTACTTAGCAGAGGAGGAGGAGGCTCTCAGCCCAATCTCCTCACCACAGCAATGCCTGTTCAAAGCTCCTGGCTGGGTTTTCACCACAGCCCAACGCCTGCAGCACACGCCGCTCACCTTGTGTCGTGCTCCAGTCCAGGCCACCCACGAACAGCTTTCTGCAAACAAAGCACAGGGCAGGTTTAGGGGCTACAGCAGATGCTCCATCTTATTTAAGGCACAACTCAGCTCTGTGGGACAGGTTTGGGGGTACCAGGGCCTCCAACACGCCCTACAGAGCTGGCGCCGCACTCCAAGCCGCTGATTAAACCAAAGCCTTCCTCCATCCCTGCTCCTCCCTCCCTCACCACAAAACACTCACTTGGCTGCCATCACCTTCTGTGGGGTGAAAGCAAAAGTAGAACTGCCAAACTCAGGCCTGAGACAGAAGTCAAACCTGTGCAGCAGGTACTAAATAACAGAGCAGCACTAATCCAGCAGCAGTTGTGAAACCATTGTACAACCCAGTTTCGAGATAGCGCTGAGCAGGTGAGAAAGTCATGGCTAAACCCCAAACTAAACTGTTTAAAACTGATTCAACTCTTCCTCTGCAAAGAGCACCCAAATCTGCAGGGTTTCGTGTCCCAGCATGCCCAAGGAGCTGGGCAGGGGCTACAGGAGCTCCATGCCAGGCTGCAGGCTCTGCAGCTCTTTATCAGCTCATGGGTGTGACAAAACTTCCAACAGTCGTTTACTCCCTAATTACAGGTTGGTCAGAGCCACCCCAACACTTGGCCCTTGTCAGGACCAAGAATCAACTCCCAAAAAAACCCTCATAGCTGTCTGCAGCTTCCTCCTGAGGAACAGCACCAAACTCTGCTCTCTGGGAGCAGGGGCAGGTCCGAGGGAAAGGCTGGAGCTGTGTCAGGGCTTGGGATGGAGCTCAGGGAAAGGCTCTTCCCCTCGAGGCTGCTGGGGCACTGCCCAGGCTCCCCAGGGAATGGCCCCAGCCCCAAGGCTCCCAGAGCTCCAGGAGTGTTTGGACAACGCTCTCAGGTTCAGAGTGGGATTTTTGGAGGGTCTGTGCAGGGCTTTGATGACCCTTGAGGATCCCTTCCAGCTCAGGAGATCGTGTGATTCTGTGAAAAACTCTGCTGCTAAAGGCTTCATGGCTCTGCACAGACAAGCACTGGGATAGTTTATTTTTGGGGGATGCCCTCTAGTTCTCCATCAGACCTCAAAGAGAAAAAACAACCTTTGTCTTCTACTCGCCTTCACCTATACCTGAGTACAGCTGAGGGTGGTGGGAATTCCTGCATCCTCACTTACATGAGCAAAGTTGAATTTCTCAGAATAAGAAAAAAATTAAACATCCTCTCACCTGCTCTTTTCAGGAGCAGGTAACAGCAGGGAGAGCCCAGTCATCCCAGTAAGAGCTGCAGGTGCACTGGGAGTACCAGGGAAGTGAAAGCCTTGGAACTGGAAGCTCCTGTGGAGCAGGGTGGCTCACTAACAAAACCAGCCTGTCCCTTTCCACTTTGATTCCCTTCTCTGTGACAGAACATCATGTCATGACCCTTCTGCACCAGCCAAAGCAACAACATTCAACACCACACAGCACCTACGGGCCTTGTTCCATTGAGGCAAATTCTGTTCCTAAGTTACAAGGCGAGACGTGACACGGGTCTTGTCTTTCACAAAAACAGCCCAACTGTTAAGCGCTGATCAAAGCGTCTCCTTGAGCAGCCCAGCAAACAAGGGAGCTGGTGACACGCAAGGCAAAGACAGCCCTCAGTGTCACAGCAGACAGCGCTGCCTCTGCTGTGTTATCGTAATGCAGAGGGACGTGTCAGCCCTCCCCGAGAGCAGCACGGGCAGGACCAGCACGGCTGCCCTGCCCTCTCTCAGAGCAGGCCTGTTTTCTGTAGGCATGGTCAGGATGACGAAGTTTCCCTCAAGGATTGGAAAAGTGCCCCCAGCTCCCTCTGGCAGAGCGCTGGCTCCTGGCACAGGCTCAGGGCCTTGCTCAACAGCAGCCAGTTCACAGCAACAGGTCGTGTTCTGGGACCAGCCAGGCTCTGCCCAGGCGGCCCCACCATCCTGGTGGGTGCTACAACTGTCCCCTGAGCACCTTCCCTTCCAACAACTGTCCCCTGACCATCTTCCCTTCCCACAACTGTCCCCTGAGCACCTTCCCTTCCCACAGCTGTCCCCTGACCACCTTCCCTTCCCCCACAACTGTCCCCTGAGCACCTTCCCTTCCCACAGCTGTCCCCTGACCACCTTCCCTATCCACACACAGGACACAAACCCCTCTGCTGTGCCGTTATTTTTAGGGAAAATAAGTAACTCTAATTTCCTAATAGCAAAGTAAAACCAGCCAAAACCAGATCTGCTGCTGTATTCACAACAAAGTTTTGATGTGTGGTCAGCGATATTTTCTTGACCAAACACATTTGAGCTTATGGCTTGCTTTGGGGTGTTTTTAACTAAAGTTGATAGTTTGATATACAAGACTAATCTGTTTTACATCCTTGCAGAAGTACTAGCTGTGTTCTGAGAGAACACCAAGCTGTCTGCAAGGAGGGAGGTCACTGAAACCTTCCAATTCCACCATGAATTATTTGTAGTCACCCTACATGGACTGAAACAGCAAAGCTGGGTTGCTCAAGGCCAGCTCCAGCAAGTCGTATGGAAATCCACAGCCCTGGTTTATACACACACTGTGGAACACCAAAAGCCAGGAATCCTCTGCCTTGGGATCCTCCGTGGTTTGAAGACACTGAGCAGGGCCAGAGTTTACAAAAATCCAGATGTGGTATGGTACAGGACAGCTGTGAGGCAGGATGGGTGTGTGAGTGCTCCTGCCCCCACGCTCAGCTGTATTAACAGCTCTTTCCCAAGGTCTCACCCACTCTCCATCCCAGAAAACTTTTGGTTCTAACAGTTTATGGGCAGGCAGTTGTTAAATTCATAGAAACATATAAAATTCATAAAATATCCTGAGTTGGAAGGGATCCATGAGCACTGAGTCCAACTCCCAGCCCTGCACAGACACCCCAACAATCCCACCCTGTGCATCCCTGAGAGCTTTGTCCCAGCATTCCTGGAGCTCTGGCACCTTTGGGGCTGGGACCATTCCCTGGGGAGCCTGGGCAGTGCCCCAGCAGCCTCGGGGGGAAGAACCTTTCCTGATGCCCAGCCTGACTCTCCCCAGACACAGCTCCAGCTGTTTCCTCAGCTCCTGCCCCTTGTCCCAGAGAGCAGAGGTTGCTGCTGCCTTTTGGGAAGAAGCTGCAGACCGTGCTCAGTCTCCCCTCACTGTCTTCAATGTTTTTAGTCCACATCTGCTGACACCACCCCAAACCCCACACTCCCATAAAGCTCCAAGTTTACAGACTGGAAGATACTACAGTCCATCCCCACTAGAATGCAAAGCCAGGTGACAGCACAAACCACCAGCCCGTTTTTTGGGTAGGTGAGTCTGTCCACCATGAGCAGTGAGATCCTGGCAGGTGCAGCACCCCTGAAGCAGCAGAATTCCCCACAGGGATCACCTCAGGAGCAGAAAGTTGGATAATGACTCCTCAGAAGTTGCAGCTGTATAAGAAGTTATAACCAAGTGTTTCACCTCACTACTTCCTGGGAGAATTTTAATTCCTGATTTATTCTTTGTTGCTATAAATGTATTTGCTGCTGGAGCAGATCAACTCAGGATTAGTAAAAAAAGCATATACGGGTATTTTAAAACCACCAAAACTCAACAAAAGCACAAACTCTTTGCCTACATAAATCATCTGGGGTTTGATTAATAGCTCTGAGCAACACCTCAGCACAGCCCCCATCAGCTGCAGGACAGGAGGATCAAGATCAGCACTTTTCTTCATCCAAACCAGCTCCAAGTACTAATTAATTACAAATAACACTCACAAAGCCCATCCCCACCCATGGCAACACACCTGCAAGGCTTACAGCTTCCTTAGTGTTTTCTCTGGAAATCTCTGCCTAGAAAAGCAGCTGCATTCATAACTTCCCATCCAGACTTGTCTCTCACAATAGCTTTAAACCAGAGTTTCCTTCCGAGGGCTGGAGCAGCTGAGTTTGTTCTACACTTTCACCTTTCCTTCTGAGCGCTTTTGGGGGAGGAGAATAAAGAAAATTTCCCTCTCTGATTAACCCCCAATCCTTCTCTATCTGATTAGAGCTCAGAAGGATCACAGCCTGTGACTGGGAGCAAACCCTGGGACAGCTGAGCCTGCTCAGAAGGGGAGATGATGATGTTCCATGGAATAACCTGGAGCCTGGCACTCACCTACAGCTGGAGAAGTCTGACCTGATCAAGTCTCTCATAAGGCACCAGACAGTGATTAAAGCCTTGGAGCAAATAAAAACACTTTCAGAGCAAACCCCACATATTTAAACAGGCCTCATGCAATGTGTGTTGGAATTGGATCATGTCTAAGGTCCCTTCCAACCCAAACCATTCCAACGTGATATTCCAATCACTTATCCAGCCTCCTGTAATTTTAGGATTTACAAATTAAGAGCATGCAGTAAAGCAGTGCAAGCAGCATGGGACAAGTGGTTTGTGTTTCCAGTTCCAAACAAGGTGACCAGCCCTAATGGGCAAATTCTGTGCCAAAACTTGCACTGGAAGAACCAGACAAAGATTTTTTTAATTTGGTTTTTGCTACTTTGAGTTCTACCATGCCCAAATCTGCAGCCTGATAGTTTCAATGTCACCAGGGTACAGCTCTCAAGTAGAATAAATCTGAGTACAACTGGATGATCTCTAAGGTCCTTCCCAACCCACACCTTGCTATGATTCTAAAAGCATGTCAAAGAACCAGACCTGTGTCAGGTTTTCAGTTTGAAACCACAAAACCCCCGGGAATGCTTAAAACCGGGATTTTCCTGCCTGGAACACATCCCGAGCAGAGGACAGCAGAGAGAACCTCGGGAGGGCAGCCCTGCTGGGGGACACGGAGGGCAAGGGAACGCTCCTGGTGCCACCTTTGTCCCATCACCTTCCCTCTCCTCCAGCCCAGGCCCCTCGGGGCTGCCCTGATCAGTCAAAGTCCCCAGCGGGGTCACAGAATCACAGAACAGACCCTCAAGGACCATCGAGTCCAATTCCTGGCCCTGCACAGAACTCTTCAACAATCTCACCCCGTCCCTGGGAGCGCTGTCCAAACACTCCTGGAGCTCTGGCAGCCTTGGGGCTGGAACCGTTCCCTGGGGAGCCTGGGCAGTGCCCCAGCACCTTCGGGGGTAAAAAACTCCCTGATAGTCACCCTAAACCTCTCCGGACACAGGTCCAGCCGTTCCCTCGGGTTCTGTCACGAGTCCCAGAGAGCAGAGATCGGAGCTGCCCCTCACGAGGAAGTTTTAGACTAGGATGAGGTCTCTCTCCCCTCAGTCTCCTCCAGGCTGAACACAAGTAACCTCAGCCGCTCCTCCTAAGGCTTCCCCTCAGGGCCTTTTACCATGTCCGCTGCCCTCCTTTGGACGCTGTCTAACACCTCGGTATCCTTCTCTTATTGTGGNCCAAAACTTGCACTGGAAGAACCAGACAAAGATTTTTTTTAATTTGGTTTTTGCTACTTTGAGTTCTACCATGCCCAAATCTGCAGCCTGATAGTTTCAATGTCACCAGGGTACAGCTCTCAAGTAGAATAAATCTGAGTACAACTGGATGATCTCTAAGGTCCTTCCCAACCCAAACCTTGCTATGATTCTAAAAGCATGTCAAAGAACCAGACCTGTGTCAGGTTTTCAGTTTGAAACCACAAAACCCCCGGGAATGCTTAAAACCGGGATTTTCCTGCCTGGAACACATCCCGAGCAGAGGACAGCAGAGAGAACCTCGGGAGGGCAGCCCTGCTGGGGGACACGGAGGGCAAGGGAACGCTCCTGGTGCCACCTTTGTCCCATCACCTTCCCTCTCCTCCAGCCCAGGCCCCTCGGGGCTGCCCTGATCAGTCAAAGTCCCCAGCGGGGTCACAGAATCACAGAACAGACCCTCAAGGACCATCGAGTCCAATTCCTGGCCCTGCACAGAACTCTTCAACAATCCCACCCTGTCCCTCGAGCGCTGTCCAAACACTCCTGGAGCTCTGGCAGCCTTGGGGCTGGGACCGTTCCCTGGGGAGCCTGGGCAGTGTCCCAGCACCTTCGGGGGTAAAAACCTCCCTGATAGTCACCCTAAACCTCTCCGGACACAGTTCCAGNCGCCTAAAACTGCACGCAGGACTCAAGGTGAGGCCGCACCAGCAGAGCGGGACAATCCCCTCCCTCGACCGGCGTGTTGTCCCCCCGCCCCGTGTCCCCGCGTCAGCTGGCAGGAGCGGAGGACACGAAGGGACACGAGGTNCTAGGATGAGGTCTCTCTCCCCTCAGTCTCCTCCAGGCTGAACACAAGTAACCTCAGCCGCTCCTCCTAAGGCTTCCCCTCAGGGCCTTTTACCATGTCCGCTGCCCTCCTTTGGACGCCCTCTAACACCTCGGTATCCTTCTCCTATTGTGCCGCCTAAAACTGCACGCAGGACTCAAGGTGAGGCCGCACCAGCAGAGCGGGACAATCCCCTCCCTCGACCGGCGTGTTGTCCCCCCGCCCCGTGTCCCCGCGTCAGCTGGCAGGAGCGGAGGACACGAAGGGACACGAGGTGGGACGCGGGTGGGACACGGGCGGGATCCGGTGCGGGCGGGCGCGGGAAGCGCCGCGGGCGGGTGACCTTGGGCGCGCGCACCTGCCGCAGCCCCGCGCGCGCGCCGGTCACGTGACAGGAGGGGGGTGTGCGCCCTCACGGCCCCAACATGGCGGGACCGGCCCCCCCTCAGCACCCCTGGCCCGGGACCGGCCCTCCCTTTACACCTCCCGGCCCGGCACCGCTCCCCGCTCAGCCCCCTAGCCCAGGGGAGCCCCGGCGGGACCTCTCCTGAGGTTG
>VXBB01025282.1:76024-108232 GCA_013399915.1 Illadopsis cleaveri | reverse complement strand
TTTTTTTTTTTTAATGTAATTTGATTGTAAGCCCAGGGCTCTCAATATTAAAGAAAAAGCTAGGAAGTATCAGTATTGTCTTATCCTATTAGAAAATTTTATAAAACATTTTGCTACATACACAAATCCATTCTTTTTATATAATCATTGATTGTGCTGAAAGCAAAAATATATGTTTTATCCAATATTTTACAACAGTCTGTTTTCATTCAATGTATGAGTTATCCAGATCCAGATTCAACATTTAAATACTAATGTAAATTACAAGTATTTGCAAGCTCTTTTTTTTACACACCTCTTCAGCTTTCTGAGTTTCCATACATTTATCTAAGTAGATTCCCTGAAGCACAGAACCCACAATAGTCAGTCCTTTACCAGCCTTCAACTGAGAGGTAAAAGAAAGCAATCTAGGATGTTTCACTAACTGCTCGTTATCCAAGTTTAACAAGACCAAAAGTTGAGGTCTGCCAAAAAAAGAAAAAAATGCTTAGTGCACACACACACATTCATTAGGAAGAACTGGAAAATTAAAATTAACAATTAATAAAATGCAGATTAATTGCTTAATTCAATGGAAAACAGCCAACTCCTAAGTAGGTAAGCCATAATTTGCAATAGCAACAACAGTTCATGTACAGAATACATAAACCATCACAATGTCATTTTGAGAAGCTCCCTTAAAGACCAATTTTACCTAGAAAATTATAAAATCACTCTTTCAATGTCATCTGGTGCAACCTGCTGCTTGAAATGACTAAACACTGAATGCACATCACATTGTTTACTGCTCCATTCAGTTGGATTTGGATAACCTCTAGAAACAGACCTCTGGGTCACCTCTTCAATGTGTAATTATTTTATCATGTTCTCTTATTCTCCTATCCTAATGCACTGTAAGAAATATTACTCCATCTTCTTAGTAAGCTTCTTTTAGGTTTTGCATGTCCATAAGTTAGTTACAATAGCTTTTAGGGTTCTCTTCAGCCACTTCCAAGCTGAATAAGCATAGCTCCCCTCAGCCTCTCCCCAGAGGGGAGATGCTCCTGCGCTCCAACCATCATCTGCGGTTGTATCTATTCGAGTTTATGTCATTCCTACATCACAGTAGATAAACATGGAAGAAATATTCTAAATGCATTCTAATGAGTGCTAAACAAAAAGAAATATTTCCCAATATATTTACTTCTCATTGTACTATCTATCCTCCTGTCAATACTGTCCAGCATGCCATTGCCAAGACACACTGCTGGATTACTATCTACTGGGAACCACAGGTTCTTTTTACCAGAGTAGCTTCCCAGTCTTGTATCACTGCTCTGAATATACCTGTGTCAAGTACTGAACTCGCAGTTATCCTTCTGGATTTTCATGATGTTCTTAACAGCCCACCCCTCTATCTGCGCAGGTCCATACAAAAGGACAGGCAACCCCTTAATCATACCAAGAGTACCCAAAGTTCAGTTTCAACTGCATACTAGATGAGGACACACTCTATTTCCTTTAATCAATATTCGATCTACTTACTTTTTCCAAATCAACATTTTATACTTTTCCTGTCATTGCTACAAATTCAAAAGACTGTGACAAGTTGGATCATACTTCTTACCTCAAAACTAGCCCTGTTTAAGATGTAACAAGATGCTTTAGTTTTAGCAATTACATTGACACAATAGCAAGATACGTCATTTGGAACTGAAGCAGTCAAATATTTGACAGGATTGTCAACATTACATTACATTGGTGTCTCTGAGATGCCAAGTTCATCAGTCCCAGGAAAAATGGTAAAATAATGCCATTATATTGAAGAACAACAGAACACCACATGTGCATGCACCCCATGATACTATCACTGAGCAATGACTAGAATTAATATTACATCCATCAGAAGTGACAATGTGCAAATGTCCTTAATTTTAAAATGTTAAGTAATTTTTATGCTGGCTTTGAGGAAAATTAAATTTAACAAATAAAAAAAATAGTAGTAGACACCTAACTCCATTACAGTAAAATGTGAGATTTTGTTTAAATGGCATCTAAGCAATTTACAAAGTGCTACTATTGAATGAAGCTATATAAAAAAGAATACCACAAAAATGAATTTAAACAAATAAAGGGTCCTCTGTAGATTTGTACAATGTATTTCAGAGGGAACATACACAAAAGCAAAAAAAAAAATATTGTACTTATGGAATTGCAGTGTTTCTTCTGTAGAGACAGTGAGAATCAATGATAACTTACTTTGAATCTGAAAAGTCTATAAATAATCAAACATTACAATTCTTCTGCACTTTCGAAAACAATGTCAACACCATATGGATTTAAGTTCAATTTAGTTTGCCCATACTTCTAGCAAAATTGCTTAGATGCTGACCACAAGTCACATTTCCATTTCAGTAGAATATTAGTATTGTAATGACATCACTGCCATCCCCAAGTTGTGAATTTCACAAGCCCAAGTGAATTTCATTTTATCTTTACTTCACTGCTTTACCAGCAGCATTCCCAATATATTTACATATTTCAAGAATTAAGTGACCACCGAAAAACATAGGACTCTACCTCCAGTTCTTGGTGTGAGGAGGACCATCTTCAACACGAAGCAAAGCATAGCGAGCTGCATTCAGGGACAGCCCTCGGATTCCATCACCCCATTCTTTTTCCGCTCTTCAGGATATAAAAGAGATTTGATTTAATTTAATAGCGTCCCATTTATTTATACAAATCAAGTATTTTTTCTCATG
Organism: Illadopsis cleaveri; assembly: GCA_013399915.1. NCBI lineage: Eukaryota > Metazoa > Chordata > Aves > Passeriformes > Timaliidae > Illadopsis > Illadopsis cleaveri. The sequence goes on along the minus strand of VXBB01025282.1, from coordinate 105,491 downwards.
TGGTGAATAATAGATGTAAAAAATGATCACTCCTTTTTTGTATGAATGCATGAAAAAACCTTGTCTTGTAGACTTAAATCAAGATTGAAGACTAACCAATGTGAAGCAGTTCCAGGCCCCCTCAAGGTAATTTTTTCTGTATTTATAAATATTTACTATGGTCTAGTTTATTCATACTTCAGAAGCATTTTTGTAATGAGAGCTACTTAAGCTGCTTTTTAGCACTGGAATGAATAAGTGAAGGATTCTTAAAAGGAATTATTTTAAAGTAGCAAAATTAGCAAGTGAAACTTGACTTCACGTGGATTAGTACAACCTATCTTGCCCTCAACATCACCACTACAGCCTTCTCAACTTTTTCTTCCCAGCTTCTCTCCCAGAAAGCCTGAAGCTCCACCCATTCTGCTGACCATTTTCAGTCTCCCTACATTTTCCAGACCTTTTAATTCCAATATTAGAAAATGGGTGGTTGAAAGTGGTCAGGAGAATGGATTCTACAATGGCAAGGGGTTCATCTCCCTTGCCCGCCTTCCTCCCTCTGATTTTCACTCATGAATTTTCTCTGAACTTTGCTACCTCTAGAAAAGCATCTCCTTCAACAAGGTAAATGTCCTGGTATGTGCCAACATTTGGAGAACTTATATACAAATTTGGAATTATGCACAATTTTATGTAAGCACCTATATATATATATATATATATACACACGCACAGAAGTAATCTGATCTGACTTCCTCACTAAAACTGGGAAATTAATTTCCTTATCATTAGCCCAGTAAAGGGAGATGTTATAATCCAGGAAAGCATCTAATCTGGAAATGGAGATATTAAAAGATGGAGAATCCACAGGGTGGAACAGTTTATACCAACAGATCCACTTAAGACCTGTGCTTAATCACTCATCCAAACAAGTGGCCTAGCTTCAATTTTCTGCTCCAAGATCTTACTGTTTTCTTTCAGCATAGGGTATCTTTCCTTAGAAAGCGATAGCATGTATATTTACTGATAATAATTACCTGTAGTGTTTGTATATGTTGTTCAGGTTTTTTGGGGTTTTTTTGTTTTTGGTGTTGTTTGCTGGTTTCATTTTTTGGAGGTTTTTTATGAACACAGCATGCTCTTTAAGACTCACAGTTGCTCAGTATGTCCTACAGGTACGACTATTTCTTGACAAATGCATATAGTGCAATGTATGTTGCAATTCAAAGATTAATTGTCCACACACAAAAAAAGTAGAGTTTGAGCTTCTACACAAGGTAATAATAATTTATAGTTCTGTAATAGCTGCTGCTTGATATTGAGAGGTAATGTGCCTGAAGTACGAAAGTTTACACCATCATCTCAGCTCCAACGAGAGTTTTCCAGACGTATTGGTTCTTATTTCTGTCAGTTCTTGCTCTTGAAAAGTTTGTAACAGAGCTTCCAGAGAAATTCAAATCTGAAAACTTATAACCCTTAACAGAGTTCGGATCTTACCTTGTTTCAAAGAATATTCTGAAATTTATTACTTCCATTGTATCTATTTTATACAAAAGAGCTTTTTGCTTAATGGTAAAGATATTAAATATAGAATAAATAAGATATATGGTCTTACCCTCTATATTCTATGTATTTGTATATACATCCTGCGATTAGCATGGCAATCAAAGCATAGTACCAAGAGCAAATGAACATCAAGGCAAGACATAAACTCATCCCCAGGAATGAAAGAGTCCTAAAAGAAACCATTTTTTTCCATTTTTTAAATAGGCATGCAAACGTTCTACAGAGTTAATTTCTTATTTAACTTCCAGAAAGGCCTTTCTCCTTCAAAGGCTATTTTTTAGCTACCATAAAATAAAAAATACATTGTCCCAATTTTAGCTTATATGAAAAAACTGCATTCTGAATCTTTGTGTGACATAAATAATGCATCTAAATTAGACATAACAATAGATTTATTACATTTGTCAGTGTTGAAACTTTACTACTTCCAAATAAGGTCAGTTTCAAAACACATTATCACTTATTACTGTTGATTTGAATTTAAGTAAAAAAATTTCAAACAGTAATAAACAACTTTGTTACTTCCAGCAAAAACAGTTCCAGTTTAAATTTACTTCCAGTTTAAATTCAGTTTGACTCGTCAATTCTATTCTTCATTTCTGTTGTGGACTGCCTCTTGGCCAATAACACAAGGCAATAAAATACAGAAAACAATCTTTTAAAGGTTACAAAGAAAGAATGACTGTAAGCTAAAAAAATTACAAAAGCATTTCCAAATTTAAGTCTATATGGCTGGTTTACCCACACTTAACAAATATAGATGTAAATCACCTCAAAATGGACAGTCTTATGTATACTTTAAGTCATATCCAACCTCCCAAATTCATTTTCACTCAATTTCCAAATTAAAGCTAATTTTGACTCTATTGATGGGGTGTCAATATAGTCAGCTTTGGTTTGGTACCTTTGGTTTGGTACCTTAGTACATTGAGTTCAATTTTAAACTAAGGAAATGCTTTCTACCAGTTCTGAGGACATCAGTCTTGTAGTTTGTGTAAAAGAACGATAGCTTCTCTCTTATGCCTGAATTAATCTAAGACTCTACTTTCACTCAGAAAATAAAATGCCATCTCAATTCCAGCTGAATATTCCAACACCTGCTTTGGCTAGAAGTAGTCACACAGTGAGTCAGCTGCCTCACTGATGTCTCTGAGAAAAATATAAAAAGGAATTGTTGCCAAATGTATGTAGTTGGAGGGTTAGGTGTCAAACTAGTATGCAACTACTGAGCAAATTTAACAATTTTTTTCAAAGCTAAAACTGTAACATTTAATTTTCGCTCAATTCTTTAAAAGGAAAAATCATAAGTAACTCTTACATCTCTGAATCATATCAGCTTATCTACTAAATGCTCTAGTATTTAAGGTCATTTCAGCAGTAAAATTTCTCAATAGAATTATTTTTAATTATATTATGTACTTTTAATATGTAGTTTAAAAAAATCAAGAAGTTTCCCAATCCTAGTTTGAGATGTTTAAACTCTTAACCCATTAAAAAAGACTAAACAAAAACACCACACTTTCACATTTTGTATTGTTGATCTTTACTCACTTTTTAAAGGGTTGACTTAAGTTATCAAAGGCAATGTCCAAAGCATATTTTAAAACCAGTCATCACATCACTAATGAGCCAACTGATGTATATTGAATGAGATTTTTTTCTGTGGAAGTTTTGAGTTTGTGTATTTTTTGCATAACCAAAATGAAAATTGTCCTAACCTTCCTGAACACTTTTACCAGTTCTCCTTAAGTATATATACAAGGCAGATTTTATGGTTTTTCATCCTCATTTTCACACAGAAGATCTCTTGGCTTCTAATCAGAATAAAATGTTATCCTGTAACCACTTTGCAAACCATCTATATTAGCCACATGTTTTCATGATCACTGTTATTACTGTGATGTTATTCTGAACACATGAAAACAAATTATACTCTTACTTAGAGCATGAATTACAACTCATTTAAGTCAGTAAAGGAGATTTTTTTTTATTATTGCAAGAATCAACAATTTAGCACTGTATAGTTAGTTTCAACTCTTCTGAATGAAGAAATGTTCCCTACCAGTGGTAATACTTGAAACGAGGTCTCCAGTTCGGAGTTCGCAAAAGCGTCTGAACTGCACAAGCCAGATTTACAAACATATAGCACATAAGGAAAAACCTGTTAAGAAAGGAAGAGCATTTTCTAATGAGTAATGTTCTAGACAGATGTGCATTAAAATGTAAACACAATCCAAAAAAGGGAAGGAAGGTGTCCACTTCCCTGTACACTGCGTTCACAGTGGCCAAGAGAACACAAGACATACATTGCGATTACTTACAGAATATTAAGCCTCAAAATATGGTATTACCATAATATAGAGTCTCAAACATGTATTTTGGAGACAAACGTGGCAAATAACTGACAATAATGGTGTATCATTTTTGGCTGGGACAGAGCTAATTTTCTCCTCTCTTTATAGTAACTCAGATGGTATCATGTCCTGGACAAAGTCAATAAAACAAAATTCTATTCATATTCTAAAATATTGAATTTTGTCTGTCTCTGTTAGATGCACTTGACCTAAAATAGCAGTAATTGTTATTTTAAAATCCAAATTTTTTAAAGTTGAACATATTTTTATTAGCATTCCAGACCTCTGTCATGGAAAAACTTACTTGTGCCTAGAAATTAGTTCAGCCAAAACATATTGTTGTTTCGTATTATCTCCAGGATCAAATAGGAATTTGCTAGAAAACTAAGCCTAACATGTATTATTTCAAAAACAAAAATAATTACCTAATTAATTTTAAAAGAAAATACTATTTAACTTAAGAATACAAAACACCACGCTCATACTTACATTGAAAGAATCGGTGCTACACTGTCCAATGAGGCTATCAAAATTCCTATTTCACAAATACCAGCAGTGAGGAGCAGAGCCCAAGTTGGTTCTCCATTTGCTTTTCCATGACCAAATATCTAGTTCAAGTTTACAGTAAGATTAGGGAAAGCTGTATACAGTAATAAACTATGGTGCAAACCATGAACTAACTTATTTAGTCTTATTTAGTGCTAAATGGAACTAAAACTAGTTATTAGTTACAAAGGAAAATGATGCAATCTATACCATGAGAAGCCAAAACTAAAATTGCAAAACACATATTTCCAATATGAAGTATGCTTACTAAAGTAAGCAATAACTACTTAACATTAAAGTCCTATGGCAGCTGTTGTCAAAATAATCTTAGGAAAATTAAAAACCATATGCATAGAGATTTATGCCTAGTAAAAAGCTAATGTAGTTTAGTCCAGTATTTTTTGTAACATAGAAATTAGGTGTCAATTCAGTACCTGTTAACATAATATTGATCCCTAAAGAGAACTTAGATAAGACTATGATCCTGCACAGAGCCCTACCAAAAACCGTTTTGCATGTGATAATTTCCTTTGTGGAGAATTCTATATAGCTATACTGGTGACAGATGGAAAAATGCTTTGTCTGAAGTTGCAGTGGTATTTTTTCTCCCCCATATTCCTCTATTCAATTACAAAAATTAAGTCCTCATTCAGCCTCCATGCTGTCTTCTTTTAGCTTCCTATCCTCCATCAATTTTCCTACCAAAATATTAAAAACCTCTATTTTCTACTCATGTTTCAAGTCTTCTGGGTTTTTTACTTAAATTATGTCATACTCTTGCTTCTATAATAATTTTCTTGCATTTCCTTGATTGTCCATGCAGTAGCCATATCACTCCAAAACAGCAAGTGCATCCTCAAGTGTCAAATCCCTCTAAATATCCTGCTTCTCTTCAATTTTCTTTCTCTCACTTCCCAAACCACAAATCTTTCCTTTTGATTCTTAATTCCTTCCAAGTCTAACTCTGAAGATGTATAATCATAATATCACCCTCTCTCTACCAAATTTTTGCAACAGGCAAAAGAAAATTCTTCTTGTTTCTTTCTCTATACTACCCAGAACTTACAACTTACTGCATTACAATCCCTGTCCATTGACGAATCAAACTCCATCACTACTCAGTCCCTCCACCCTAGCATACTTAGTGTATTTATTTCCTGTCACAGATACAGATAGTCTTGCAAATCTTGAGGTAAGCTTTCAAACTCCAAACTTCACCATAGAGATCACAGCTTTGCTCTCCAGATGCTATTATCTTTTGGAATTTTATTTACTTATTTTTAACTCAAGTATAGTTGTCTAGGTTTTGCAGAAGCAGCCCAGAAAGAATTCTCTCATCATCTTCTGTTTGTCAGCTCCCTTACTTTGAGAAAAATCTGATTTATTTCTTCTCAAAACAGAGAATGCAGAGATGTGGGAACAAATCTTCATGTTTGGAGTCATGGGATAGAATTCTATTGCTACATCTTTGCTGACTTCATTTACCTTACAAAAATGAATAAAAATTAGAATTTCATCTCTGCAACATGAGAAGTTTCATGCAGTTCCACAGTGAGCTTAAATAACTCTGTTCACAAATACAAGGAGTAAACACAGCCTAGAGTCTAGATGTTCAGTTATTAGTTGCTTCTTAGTTCATTTATTTCCATTTATAGAATACTATATTCTCAGTTTGGAATCACTAACTTCTATGTGTAAAAACAAATATAATTAAATTGCACCGCACAAAAATACTGAAGCTCAAACCTTGTGCTACAATAGCCTGATCTATTATTCTACACAAATAGAACTGAGCTTCAAATCTTTTCTTCACACTCTACAGGAACAGCAGAAATAATGCGAGTTGTTTTTTTGTTGTTGTTGTTGGGGTTTTTTGTTGTTGTTGGGGTTTTTTGTTGTTGTTTGGTTTTGGTTTTTTTTACAAAATAGAAGCTACATTGGAAGTACTATAACAACAAGAACACAAAAAAATCTCACTTGAATAAATGGTACAATGCCATCTCTTGCAATGGCCTGCAACAGCCGAGGCGCACCAGTGAGACTCTGAAGACCGGCACCACACGTTGAAAAGAAGGAACCAATCACAATAACCCATGGGGAAGGCCAGGCCAGTGTACCAACCACCAGATTTCCATTAACTGCTTCTCCAAACCTTAGGAAAGAACAGGGGAAACAAAAAACAATTAAAACAAAACAAAAAAGAGTCAGTAAGCTTAAAATAATTTTTACTATAGCTTCAACACTCACATTTCAATCTTTCTGGACAACAGCACTTTTTAACAATAAACAGTACGTTAGAGCACGTGCTATAGGATTTCCCAACCAAGCAATCTCTCTTTATTGTGCTGTTTTAAAGAAGATATAATCACTTCACATTAAGTGCTGCTTCTAAGCAGATATGCTGCAATTATCAGGTATCTTGGCAAACTTTTCTGAATTAACAGCAACAGCAGGAGTATGTACATATACATCTTACAGATCCTTGTGACAGCTAGGAACTAGTTTGCAGAAATCTGTTCCACTAGTAATACAAGTATATCCTAGGACATAAGCAGGAGATTCACAAAAAGTATTAGCCTTTCCTTTTAAAAGTGTGACACTGACATACAACAAGTAAATAGAGAAATTACTAGACACAACCATTTTGAGTTTTCCACATCTTTTGCCTGTTGTGCAACGTGATGCAATTTTAGACTTACTACAGCAAACAAGTGGGTAGAAGCAAGGAAGAGGTGCTCTCATTACAGTCCTAAGTGTGCCATCCAATACTACCTCCACTTTTTTTTTTATTTAGATATCTAACTTTATGTTAATTTAGGCATGACTTGAACAAACTACAAAAAGGTTATTCCCCCTCTCCCCTCCTTCGAACTGACAGTTTTAAAACCAAGTAAGGTTCTTGTAGTTAATCTTACTGTTGTTAGTAAACAGCCAAAATTAATTTTAAGGCTATCTCTACTGTGATACCACCATTATTTTTTCCCAATGTGTTCAGGTTTTTCCTAATAAAAGGAAAAGTCTACAGAAATGAAAGAAGATAAAAACTAAGGAAAAATAAATGCTTCTTGTCTTTTCAGACTTGCTTTTAAAATAGGGTCAAGCAACACACCAATGAAGTGAATATAATAAGTCAGTGTCCAAATTCTTGCTTATGCTCAAGTTTGAATGCATGACTACATACTATTTTTAGCAGATGGAAAAAAAAAAGATAAATCACACTCCTCAAAATTATAGGATAAAACCCATATTGTGCTTCTATAACAAGATTTCTGTAACTGTATACTTATTCTTAGTTCAAATTCTAATGCCTATTTTTTAACTAAACACAGGATAGGAATAATTTCAAGACATGCAATAAACAGAAAAATGTACAACCTACTTTTTCCCATTGCAGCTATGACAATCATAATGAAATAGCCTCAAAACTCAGTTTTTAGACCAGACTAGAAATCCATGCACTTTACTGTTCTGCTGGATTTCAGCCAAATAAGAACTGGCAGCAATGTAAATGAAAGTTCATGGATTCAAGGCTCTTGCCACAATGCAACCTCCTCTAATGAGCTAACAGCTTACAAAATTCCCTCACCCACAAGTAAGGTTGGAAGGAACCACAGTGGGTCATCTGATCCAACCTCCCTGCTCAAGCAGAGTCATGCCAGAGTACATTGCACAGGACTGTGTCCAGACAGTTCTTAAATATCTCCAGTGAGAGAGACTCCACCACCACTCTTGGCACTCTGTTCCAGTGCAGTCACTTGCACAGTAAAGAACTTCTTCATTGATGTGGAACTTCCTGTGCATCAGTTTCTGCCCACTGCTTCTTGTCCTGTTGGTTGGCACCGCTGACAAGAGCCCAGGCCCATCTTCTTAGCACCCCTACTTTTGCACTTAAATGCATTGATGAGGTTCCCTCTCAGTCATCTCTTCTTCAGGCTGAACAGGCCCAGTTCCTTCAGCCTTTTGTCATAAGAGGGATCCTCCAATCCCTTTATCATCTACATAGCCCTCCACTGGACTTCCAGAGGCTCCATGTCTCTCATTTACTGAGGAACCTAGAAATGGACACAGCAGTCCAAATGCAGCCTCACCAGGGCTGAGTACAGGGGCAGAATCATGTCCCTCGACTGCTGGGAATGCTCGTCCTCCTAACTCAAACCAAGATTACACTGTCTTCTTAGCCACAAACGCATACCACTGGTCCAATACAGAACCCTGAGGGACACCACTAGTTACAGGTGTCCAACTAGACTGCCACTGATCATGACCTTCTGGGATTTGCCAGTCAGCCACATTTCAATCCACCTCACTGTCCACAGTTCTTGAGTTTGCCTATGAGGATGCTGTGAGAAACAGTGTCAAAAGCCTTTCATGGATCCTCTGCTGCTTCTTGTATCAGTGTGATTAGAATCCAGCTTTTAACTTATGGTTTTCCTTCTAGACTAATGGATCCTCTGCTGCTTCTTGTATCAGTGTGATTAGAATCCAGCTTTTAACTTATGGTTTTCCTTCTAGACTAATGAAATAAGTTGTCTCAGCATCAACTTCACCTTTTAAACAGTACCCCAATGACACTGTTTTACCACCATAATCAAACATGAACCTCAGAAAAGAAAACTAGACACCATCAAGAAAACAATTGTGAAACCTGACAACAGTTTCATATTAACCAACTTCTCCTAATGGAGAAATTGATCAAAATCTGGAGATTCTCTTCATACTTGTGGCCATCACATTTATTCCCTTTATGCTTCATATTACGCCTTAAATTTGTCAGGTAATTACATGGTTGAAAATCAGCATGACTGCTAATGTGCTACTGAGATTTTAAAACAAAAAATATGTCTACTGGAAATCATAGGTCTGATGGTCCACTGCAGTCTTATAAACTCCCCTTGTTATGTAACCCCCAAATTTTTAAATTTGTTCCTCAAAAGCCTATTACTTCTCCCAAATGAATATCCCCTTATCCCCACCCATCTGCAAATACTAATTATGATTTTCCTCATCAAGAACATTTTATTAGGCTGGTTCAAATTCAAACATTTATTTTAGATTCTGCTTCTGCTTCTTGAAGGCATACAGTCTAATAACCTGACCACTTTTTGCAGCCATCTCAATTTAACAGACAAGCTTTCCCCCCAGTTTTAAACTAAGCAAAAGAAATATATACCGCATAGATATTTCACAGAAGAACCATTAATAAGTCTTATTAATATAACCTATGATTGTGTAATATTAGGAGTTGAATATGACTTACTTATCTCTTAATATTACACCTTCTATACAGGCACCAAACAACACTATACAGGAGAGATCTGTGACTGAGACTGAAGGAAGAATATTCTTTAAAAAATCACATAAAGGAAACCCCACCATTTTTCACCAAGGTATGAAATGAAGATGTCCATGACAATGCATGTGTGTATATTTCATGGTTGCTTTTTTGTTTGTTTTTTTTAGTTCTTCCCTGCTATGATTTTTTAGTTTATGTTCTTTATAACTGTATTTGATTTACAGTGATTTGTGAAGTATTGGAAGTAGCCAGTTCATATACCATGTAACAGAACAGGTATTTCAGCAAGCACTCATGTACTCTAGGTTTTGAAGGACTGACAACTTCTATTGCTGGTTGTTTGGTTTAAGATCTGGTTCTACTGAGTATGAGAACAATCTGCCAACTGAAGCCTAATGCTAAAAACCTTTGGATCACTAAACTAAAAGCATCAATTCTATCTTGGAATTGAAGCACTAATAGAATATATATATTTGTTAATANATGAATAATATTATTTATATTTTAGACAAATATAAATTATTTCTTTTCAGTTTAGATTTCATTCATTTCATGCTCAGGGAACTCTAATGACTTTCCAATGAAAAAACAGTTATACCTGGAGAATTTAAAAAATGTAGACAAGAATAAAAGTCACAGTATAAAGGATACAAATGAAAGATGTAGTTGAAATAGCCAAAATTGTTCCAGTAGGAATAGATTTCTGAGCATCCTTTAGATCTCCAGATCTGTTTGAACCTGCCATAATACCTTAAAAAGAGACAAAATTTGTGTCATAAAAACAATAACTCCATGATAATAACTAATAGAAAAAGAACATCTAATTTTAAGCCAAATTTAACTCAAAGATTACTAATGGAGTACGCTACAAAAGTATATTATAATCCTGCACAAATCCTCAATTTATACCTTCATTTTATTCAGAAATCTGTGTTACTACCCACTTGAATAAGCAAATCCTATATAGGTCAGTAAAAAGACAGATTTTAAAAAATATTTTTCAAGCACTACCTCAGAATCATTCTTGAAATGAAGAAATACAAGGAGTAGCAATTTTGCTACTGGGGATGGATGTTATGAATCAATAGGGACTTAGCAATTTTAGCTAGTGTGACTTAATGTACTAACTTTCTACTAAACAGACATCATAACAACCAAGTAAATGTAAGCAAGCAAAGCAATAAACTAACAAATAAAATCTTAGAAGGAAAAGAGAAAGGAGCAGGCAAGAAAAAGAATGGTTAGAAAAATCCCATGTACACATGCACATGAATCTGAAAAAAGACAGAATTATTTTGTAGCACATACTGTGACAGGAGAGAAAGAAACCCATACAGTAACTAACCCTGCCGTCTCTCCTAGAATTGACCTGACCACTAGAAGCAAAAACGTGGAAGCTAATGTCAAGATGTTCCAGTGCAAAAACATTGTCAAACTCAATGGAATTAAACATTAACCATGGGTTCAGATATGATGAAATGTTGATAAGAGTCTGAAGTAAAGAAATGGGAGCAGAGAGGTTCAAACAGTGAATACAAAGGGATGCTCCCACTTTATAATAAACTAACAAACTGTGCTGTGACTTCTTATTGGAGTTCTGTTCTATTACTTGATATTACAATTACTTCAGTTGGGACTTTTGAAGAAAAACATGTCTTGTTTTTTTCAGTCAAGTGTGAGCTGAGGAAAATGAAATACAACTACTCTAAGCTTGACAAAAAAGTTTACACAGTTAATGTGGCAAAATAATATTGGACATGTAAACAAATCCCAGGCAGTTAACCAGGCAGCCTGGACACTGGAAGAATCATTTTAATGATTCATTTTAATAATTTTAATATTAAACTGTCCTCTCATGCCTTTGAAGATTAAAGTGTTATAAAGATAAGCATTTTTTGAATAAGCATTTAGTAACATGAGGGTTTTTCTTTCTTTGTAGATGTAGAAATGGCCCTTAAACAGATTTCTTGTTTAAGTCCTATAACCTCCAAAAGTCATCAGCCATGGTCTATCTCTCCCTAGCACCAGGTTTTAGGTACATAACCTTGGACACGGAATCTAGGAACAGCATGAGTCACCTACAAGATTGGTGAAAATGAAAAATTTTCACATGGAAGTTTTTTTTCCAGACATAAGTACACAAGAAAAATAGTTGTGTCTACCTGTCACAGATGGGAAATAAATCCCTACAAGCATTGTGAAGTAGGTCATGATGTCTGTAAAAACATAAGGAAGTCCACCCATTTTTGAATCTTCTGATCCAGCAACTGATGGCTGATCTTTTTTCTCAACTACTGATCCCTTTTCTGAATAGGCACTCCAGAGATTATCTGCAAGATGGGGGAAAAAACAAGTCAGTATCATCACTCTGCTTAAGGGTATTAACTAGTGAGAATGCAATAATCCTAGGAATCAGATGCCATTTTCTTATACAAAAATCATTACATTTCCCAGTATTATTACAACCAACTGTAACTGGTAGGCATTCCAGTCCATGCCAGTAAAAATGCAGTAGTGTGAGATGTCCTGCAAAATTTTCTTTTATTTTAAAGGACAATATAGTTATAGAATTAAATTCTAACATATTTGTAGAATGTACACTTACATTGCACAGGCACACAGATGTACTATTGTGAAAAAATAATGAAATTTATCTCTTGGTTCAGGGAATCGTAGTATATACTAATATTTCTTGTTCTTGTATTTTGAGGAATAGTATGAAAAATAAATGCTATTTAACAGTAATTTGAGTTCTTTTAGACCTCCTGTACAGAACAATCCTGGCTAACAATTCATGATTCAGCTGTTCACAGCTAAAGATTTCCATATGGTGACAAAAGCAGGGTAACCAGACTCCAGAAGATCACTGATAGGCAAAGAATCCCAGCAGAATATGGCTCAAATTCCCCAGCAAACAAAGCATGTTTGTTTGAAGAGTGATAGGTCAAATAGCCAGTAACTTTTGTGAGCTTACATTGGTGGAAGACACTGCTTGGGTAAGTGATAAGATTGTGAGAACAGATCACACTGATTCTTATTTCAAAATGAGACAAGTTGTCTTATATGTGAGAAAAGAAAGTAGATACTCTCCTGGCCTGTTAAGCAGGCAAAGGATTTTACAGCAAGGAAATAAACAATTCCCATGGACTGCCAGGATGATCAAACAGCAGATTTTCAGACATCCTGAACAACTTTAGGGAATTTAAGTACAGTCTTTATAACAGCAAAAAGTAACCTTGAGCACAACAGAAAATGGACTTAGAACCATAAGTGGCCAAAGACAGGGTACTCATACCCAGATTTTTAACAAAAATCCTACAGTCGGTAAGCATATATGGAAGTATGCATGAGAAGCAGAAGAAAAAGCAGAGCAAAGATTAAAAGTATTATTTGCTAAGGAATGCTATGTGCATTACTACAATAAAATGAAGATGTGTAACAGACTGTTCTAGAAATAAGACTGAAGTCATAAGAAGAGTTAATGAAACAAGAGAATTTTAAATTTCAGGAATTTTAGCAGATATTTGATGAGTGATATAAAATAAGACTAGGTCTCCAAATTAGCATATATCTACTTCTCATGAAACATAAGAAGAAAATTCAAAAATCAGTTTGAATTGCCAATCAAAAGCACTTAAACTCTTAAAAAGCACTCAACAGTTTGTGTCCTTTATTCAGTATGACAAAGGAGTGACAATGACCTGAGCACTACAATGCATGCAACTTAATTGTGGAACCGTGCATGCCAGCATAAGTGGGTAAAATCAGCTACATATTTTGTTAAATAGAAATCACTTTCTCATTTCATAACATGTCACACAGAGCTTTCCCATGCTCGTTTTCCCAAAAGTGATAATCAAGTGGACTTGAAAGTTAGGGTGAGAAAAAAGAGTAACTTTTCAGAAAAATCCAGACATTTGGTCCTTCTAGGACCACTCCTTGATTGCTAAGGCTCCTCTAGCAGCTAATATTTAGGATACATACACAAGAACTGGTACAATGTATCAGACCAACATGCAACCAACATCAGAACAATGTTGATTAAAGCTATTTGCAGAACTGTATCATTTGTGTTAGGGTTACAGGCATATTTAGTCAGCCAGTTGCAGAATGATTTATTATTGTTAGGACAACATTCACAGAAGGTATATAAGAGATGAATACTTACTGTATATGACTGCTCAATAAATGGTGTGAGAACTTAGCACACTTCCTGAGACACCCAGTCATGGCATCTGAATATTCCCAGTCACAGCTCAAAAAACTTTAATGTGCAGAGCCTGCAGCTCCAAAGTCTTCACATAATGCAGAACATATATCAAATGGAAGAAAACTCTCCTTGAGAAATCTCTGCCACGAGAGCTCAAGCTTATGCTAGGAATCAGAATGTGTGCTCACACTCAGCAAGTAAGACACCTAGTTTTAGCATTAGGTATAACTAGGATAGTGAAATGCTTTGTTTTGGAGTAGTTCTTGTTCAGAGAAATGTTAATCAGTGAACAGAAGCAGAGCACATATTTTCTAAAGCAGGAAAAGCAGTACTCAGCCTGAAATCTCCAAGAACAATGAAAGACCTGAGGTTGACGTGAAATAGTATTGATACCCAAAGACAAATGGAAGGCCAGTTCTTTCATTTTAAAGTGTTTCAGGGAGACAAAGAAACTAAAGACTCATGAGTAGCATCTGTACATCTGTACATGAACAGTCGATAGCAAAAAGAGCAATTGAGGCAAGAAACATGGGAGTTATCTTTGAGTTCTGACAAAACTTAGTAGTTATTCACAGTTTTTCTTGAGTTTTGAAAAACTGGGGAAGCCTCAACTCTTTTTTGTAAAAGAAAATTGTTGAAAGTACTCAAATTCCTTGAGGGAAACATAAATGAAGGCAATCCACTTGGATCAGTCCATCTGTATTTCCCACGTTTTTAAAACATTCCTCACCCAAGGAATCTATAGCAGACATTGGATAAGAGGAAATTTCATATGGATTAAAAAACCAGTTCAAAGACAGAAAACAACAGGTAAAAGTAAATGGAAATAAAGCTTCGTAATGCAGAAGAGTCACCAGTAAGTTTCTACAAGAATGACCATCAGCATGTAACCAGTGCTATCCAGTACACTCAAATAGCCCAAAAGTAAGGGCTAGCACTAAAATGAGAGCCTGCTGGCAATTCTCAGTTAATTCAAAGTTGTAGAAGGAAAAACAACTGCAATGAACTTTAAAAAAAAAAAAAAAAAAAAATCAAAAACTTACCAGATTCAGTGAGTAAACATAATGGAATTGATGAAATTCACTACTGGTAAGCAAAGAGCAGTGAATACTAGAAAGCATGTCTCTTACACTGAGCTTTTAGCAGACTCCTGGTCTTTAGAGATCTTAGCATTATTTGAGAATAAATTAGCAAAATATACTTTTAGACAGGACTGCTTGTTCAATGAAACATTAAACAGGGAATAGAACAAAAGTACATCTTTCCAAAAGAAAAAAAAATAGTACTCAGCCTGAAACGTCCAAAAAGTAAAAGAAAAATTTAAATCTTACAGGGTAGCAAAAATTATAATATACAGCTGACTTCTGAGCTGGGACAGGAAATGGAAAATTATTTATGAAAAACTGTAGATATGCATAGGATAAATTATAAAATTCAGGGAACAAACTCTAGCTTACATTTCTTGTAACAAGCAAATAATTTCATTTTTCATTGAGAAAAATATTTTTTTAAAAACCACAAATTTAGATTCAGAGAAGCCTACATTTCATTTAGTATCTTTTAATTTATTTGTACAGTTTATATGTGGTATTTTAAACTGGAGTATTATAGCAGCAGTGATTGTCTAGGGTCTCTATGTAGCACATTTATACAAATCAAACTTTATTTTAAGGGAACACAAAGGAGAGGTATCGGAGTATCCACTTCACTTCTAGAAACATTATTTGTGTGTGTACAATACAAATTATTACACATTTAAATGAATTAAGATGCAATTTGAATTCCAAGCTGCCACAACCACACAAATCTGTAAGGAAGAAAATCTATACACTTTGTAGACTGCTTTTCTTAAATTCAACCACTTGGACAATCCACAGAACTTCATTCTCATAGCACCACCTGTGAACTGGAAACAAGTTCTCCCTCAAGAAAGTTTGAAAATGTATTAATGAATGGCTTAATGAAATGTGTGTTTGGCATACACACTAAAAAAAAAAAACTGTGATAAACACTTTACTATCTTTTTAATTGAACAACAGCCTTTGAAAGAGTACCTATAAAACTCCAATTACCTCAAAATTAAAGGACTCGATACTAAGATTCTAAAACCAGATGAAAATTTTATAAGAAGAAGCATACTCAAGGTAGCAGCAATCTTTCACACAGATTAGGGGTAAATGGTGGCAGACTGGACCACTATATTACTGACCAGCCACTGGCCAAATTAATAATGTTCAAAAACTTCCAAATCACTATGCTTTCCAACTTACCAGTCAGAACTCCACTCATTATTCCTGGAATTCCTTGAATTTCTGTTACATTATTGAGACTAAAGTAGTCATCACATGTAGCATTAAGCAAAGAACTATCACAGAACAGACGCCATAAAGGTGTAGTCTTTGTTTCATTATTGCTTTCAGTAAATTTGGCACAGACATCAAAGCTGCGTTTTGACAATGTACGGTTCCCAAGGAGACAGATACTATAAACAAGAAAAATAAAATCAGTGTTCCTTCAACACAAGGCTGTGAATTAAGCCTTTTTTTTGTCCATTAGACTTCTTCAGAAAGCTCTTATTTACACTATCTATCTTAAGGCCTATACTACATCTACTAAAACACTGTATAGTTTCTACATCTAACACTATCATCAATAGTTTTTAAAACATGGATCAAATGTTTCTACTTTATGGTACTGGCAGCTATTTTGCCTTCTAGTTTGTTCTTTAGAAAGTAAAACCAATTAAGGCAGCTTGACTACTAAAAAACAGTGATCATGATGCATTCAGTCCTACAAGAAAGAAGTAAAATTAAGTAATACTTTATAAACTTAATTAAAAGATAAATCTGATGAAGAAAATGTGAAAATAAGATTAAGCAAGTAAATCATGCCCTTCCTTTTCTAGTGACTAAAAAATTTACATGATCCTCAAAAAACACAACAATCCAAAAGACAGGAAATAAGCTAGGAAGTTTAAACAGTGAAATTCAACAACAGTGATTGGAGTACAAATTAAAGA
Organism: Illadopsis cleaveri; assembly: GCA_013399915.1. Lineage (NCBI taxonomy): Eukaryota > Metazoa > Chordata > Aves > Passeriformes > Timaliidae > Illadopsis > Illadopsis cleaveri. The sequence goes on along the minus strand of VXBB01025282.1, from coordinate 88,524 downwards.
CTCCTGTATTAGGAAGCAAATTATTTCTTTCAGGAATGAAAAAAAATTAGAAAAGTCTGAACAGTTGTCAAAAATAAATTCCTACTAGCACAGAATATTAAGGATCTGGGTATATTTCTTTGTTAAACTACACAAAAGATGTTTAGGAGTCCAGGCTTGCTTAAAAATGGAATGATATATATCTATGAAGACAAAAGAAGGAACATCCAATAAAACACGCATGTTAGGCAGATAGACCACTGTAGCTTCAAGGTATTGCATCACATGGAAATTGAGCAGATTTAACAGAAAACTGTTGGTAGAGATCATATTGCCACTTGCCTTGCTTATTTTTCTTTTTAATTGCTACTGATTTGATGACTCAATAGCAGCAGTCAAATAATACAAACAATGGAAACTTCAGTTTCATTCAACTGGGAGATCTTGAGGTAAACTATCTTACCACCTATACAATTGACAAACTTAATAGAGGTTAGTGATATCAACCTAACTAATCAGCTAAGTGGAAGCTGTTTGGTTTGGGTTTCTTTAATGACCACCATCAGATCAGTCTTACCATTACATAAAACCACACTTTAGTTTCTCATTTTGAGGCAGACTCTAAATGTAAACCATTATATTTAGTGGAAAATAAACTCTTCTTATATTTTTCCCCCCAATACAATAATATTACAGTAGCAGCCACATAAAAGGTTTCTAGGAACTTGGTAATAAGTCTATGCTACATATCCACATAAACTCTTTTTTACCTATACAGGTGACAAAAAGATATTATTATTTCCCCACTGGAAGTTACTGTAAGAAACACAAGTTTTTTTCAGAAATATGTTACCATTTAACATGTTACATGTAAAATCATGTTACAAAACAGTCCACAAGTACTGCTCTAATGCTCAATTTGTAATGTAATTACCAACACTTCGAAGTAATATTGAATTTGTAACAATAATACAGCAAAAGATAACTCTTATTATGAAGTGCTATGCGAGACTGAAGTTCAGCCTATTCTGATCATGTCTTAAGCAATATAATTTTGTTTCCTCTTTCAACATAAAAAGATGCACAAAAATGCAATTCACATAACTGGGTACACTAAAATGGAACTAATAACTGGAATACAGAAGTAACTCTTATTGAGCTAAGAATTAAGCACCTTGTGGACCTTGAGAAGCAATGTGTCATGCATAACAACAAATAAAATTTTATTTTATTTTATTAATGGGAAAGCCTTCACAAACACAAGTGGATTTAAACACTTCAATGTTTCAATTTTAAGTAGGGAGAAATGGAAGCTTCAAAAATTTCTTCACAACACAGAAAGTTTAAAAGTATGTTTTTTCATAACTATGGTTCATAGCACCAGTGGTTTTTTGACCTTTTAACATTATTCTATAGGTTTTTAGTTTAAACCTTTAGATAAAGCAGTTACATTTACTGTCAGCAAAACCCACCTTCTTGCTCCTTAGGTGTGGATGGAATAACAGCCAGTAATTTTAAGCACCAAAGAACATTTTCTAGAGTTATCATATCTTATGAAAAATGAGAGAAAGGTTCAGATATGTAACTCAGAATAACAAATGAGCACATCAGTATTTAAACTACATAAACCTACCACTGAAGCCAATGTGGTTGTATTTTGAAACTTAGCTTAAAACTTGAAATGGTTACAGTAGCTATTCCATCCCCAGGTGTTTGTTTTTTTCTTTTAAATAACCCATACAACTTTGATATTGCACTTACGGAAAATCAGGTGGGTCAAAAGCAGTCTTAATAACTCCAGCATATATGGCAATGATGGAAAGAATCACACAGGCAAGGAAGACCAGTGCAAGTTTGTTGACATACTTTACTCCCACAAAAACTACTATGGCCATCAGAATGATAATACATGTTCCATAGACTCTCATGTTGTTCAGCATAGCCTCTGTTTCTTCACCATCTGCCACTTTAAATATAGCAGCACTTGGAGAAATATAGGTCTGCAAGAGATATGGCAAACTATCGTATATATAATAATGAATATTTTAATAAGAAATCATTTACTTGCACTACAAAATCTAACCTTCTATACCAGTTTTGCTTTCACAAATGAATTCAGCCATATAATTTGGGGCTTTTGGAAACTGTAGAGATAAAAGGAAGGAAAAGGTGAGGGTGAAGAAAGTTTTGAATGTTTTGAGAAAAGGATACATCTTTTGCTCTGGCTTCTTCTCTCCTGTTAAAGAGCTTCCACTCCTCAAATTCATGTGTCTACCAAATGGGAAAAACTGCAAAGGAACTTGGCAGGAGGGAAAGGAAGTAGCACACAACAATAATAAAAGAAAAAAAACCCCAAACCATAAACTAGACTTCCATTGATTGAAACAAAATATGAAGAATCAAACAAAAGTATAATAAACTAAAAATATTTTCAGTATTATAGACCCTATATTATACTTCATAAAATTTTGATCTAGAGTTGCAACAGCACAATTTAAGACTAGTGTAAAAAGCTTAGTCATGCTAAACCAGACATTTCAAACTACTGCAATTTCAATCAAGATTCTCCTACAGATGTCTCTTTCTTAAATTTTGCTATGTTCCACTGGAAAAGAAGTTGGAAACTGTTTATAGCACTTTATAGACAAACTGATCTGTAGTTCTGAAACATAGCTATACTACACTACTTAACAATATGTATATTCCTTCTTCTATCACCCCTAAAAAAACTCCTCTCTGCTCAGCTACTAGGGCTTGAATATTAGGGCTTGAGGCAACTCTAGTCCTTCAAAAATCAGCTAAAATTACTATTTTTCAATAATATAATTTCAAAAAGTAGGAAGAAACTTTGAACAGGAGGCTACCATGATACACTCATAAGCAAAATCCAAAACAGACAGACAATTATTTACCAGAATTTTCTTAGATTAAATTTAAGTTTAGTAAATTAATATTTACTAGAATGCTGGAAGAGGTGAAAACTGTCACATCATCATGGAAGAAAAAAAAAGGCAAACTGAAAAATTATTACAGACAGAGTATATATTGTTCGAAAACCCTACACTGTGACATTGCAGAAGTTTCAGGGTCCGTATGCAGGTATTCCAGAAGATTTTCTTGTGGATTTTGTTGCCCTGTGTTCACAGCCTTTGCCAGAGAAAACCACAAGCAGATGGCTGATTTCTGTTTCCCCAAATAATCCATGCCCAAGTGGAGGGAAAAAAAAAAGCAATACTCATGCCTTGTGGCTATATAAGGGGTCTATTCTGAGGTCTTTGTCAGATATCCTGGGCAGCATTTTACTTCAGATTCTGTAGCTGAACCCTGTACATTTTCATTAGCAACACAAACTCAGCATGACTCTCTAAGAGGGAGAACAATGCACCAAATTCAATCCACAATTCAACATGTGCTTGTGTTACTACTATAGACCAGACAACAAGCCATATCAGATCACACAAGCAAGCATTACTGAAGACTAGTGAAGAATCTCTAATTTAAAATTCAAAAAGCCTGGATTTGATTACACGGATCATACTAAGTAACAAGAAAGAATTCTTTAGTATCTCCTGTGCATATCTTCAGTTTCTGATATAATGACCAATTATTGGCCCTCCTGGATGAAGTAAAGCCATAGTAGCCGGGCCACTGCCATACAGGCAGCCTTCCACAGCACCTTCGCAAATATATGAAAATTCAAAGCCAGTAGTTTGGAAATGAGGAAGTGGGACAAATTATTCTTGCTTCATTGGAGATATGCCCTTCATGTTCTTCACAACTTTTCATTGGGCAGCAGTGAGTTACCCTGGTAATGCTTGCCTGATCTAGGCTTGCAGACTATCATTTGGAAAGAGAAGATTTCAGCTTGGTTCCTACATTAACTAGAATAAATATACATTGAATAGTGTTTAATTTATTTTTGATAAGAATTTAACTTCCTCAAATAGTCTCAAGTAGAGTAAGAATAAATATCAACATCCTGAAAAGTAGAATCAAAACATTAACGATCACCAAACTAGAATGCATTTTAGACCATTAAGAATATTCATCAGCAATATCCCCAAACAACCCAAATACATTTACTCTTAACAGAAATTAGTACTTACCAATAAAATTTCAATGGTACCAAGAATGTACATTGCTCCTGCAAAGGTTGTGCCCAAGTAGAAACAAAGTCCCACTGCTCCACCAAACTCTGGCCCTAAAGATCTTGAAATCATGTAGTAAGAGCCTCCAGCTGTGAAATTAGCAAAACAAAACAAAACACCTCCATGCCTTCAGATTAAGGATGGCAGTAGAGAACAAAAATTTGAATCATTCAATCAACATAATCAAGATTCAGATTAAGGATGGCAGTAGAGAACAAAAATTTGAATCATTCAATCAACATAATCAAGATAACCACTGCACGTGTCTCCACTGACATACTCATGCCAAGACTATAATCAATGTCTATACCATCTAGGCAGTTAGAATGTACATTTCAAGATTCCTGTGCGCATTTTCTGTGGAACAGAAAGTGAAGATCAAAGAAAGAAGAGGAAAAATTCCACAAGCTAAACAGAAGTAAATCAGAAAAGGATATACAGGTATAAAGAGATGTGAATGAATTTTTAGCTTCTAACCCAAACAATAAATTTCCAAAATAATTGCTTTATGAGACAAAGACAAAACAGAGTATTTTCTACTGATTCTTTTTATTTTCTGTGTATGAAACCATTGTGACTTCCACTACAGATCACATTTTTTTAGTAAAGTTTAAAGGTGTTGGGTAGGGATTGCTTTTTCTTGTCCACTTATATACGAGCAGAGCGGTGCAAACAGTGAATACAAAGGGATGCTTCCACTTCATAATAAACTAGCAAACAGTGCTGTGACTTCTTATTGTTACTTGATATTGATGTTACTTCTTATCTGTTACTTGATATTACAATTACTTCACTTTGACCCTGAGTTCTTCAATTCTTCTCACTCTTACTTCCCGTAAGTATGCATCATCTTTCTTTAAGTCATAAACTACACCATCACCACCCTATTTCCACTGCACTATTTGCCTTTTAATAAGGCTCTAGATTTCAAGCACTTCACCTCTTTCTTTTAGAATGTCAACCAACTCCCTCAAGGCAAACTCTTCTCTCTGGTTCCCTCTCCATCTACTCTTAAATACATTACATTTGTCCTGCTTGTGAGAAGAAGGAGACAAGAGAAAGGATGTGTGTAATTTTAAATAACATACATCAACGTGCAGTCTGAAGCTGTTTTTCATAGAATCATTAAGGTTGGAAAACATCTCCAAGACCATTCATTAAGTCCTATCATTGACCTAACACTGTCAAGTACACCACTACACCCTGTCCCTAAGCACCACACCTACTTGTTTTTTGAACACTTCCAAGGATGGTGATTCCATCATTCGCCTGCGCAGCCTGTTCCACAGGCTTCAGTGTTTTCAATACAAATGAATGAGAAACTAACAAAGATATTGTGATGCATCACCGATCCTTTTACTAAAGACAATGTTTTTGCATATAAAGGCAAAAGAAAGGATCCTGCTGCTCAGGTCTCCTTCAATCCTAGGTTCTTATCTGTGCTTTCTGCCTTCTCTATATATTGCAGGACAAGCATCATTTCTCTAAGAAACTGGCACCAACAACAAAAAAGTGAAAATTAAGACCTGCTTCACGTAAGAGCTGCAGGCTTCAAAGTCTGTGACAGATGTTAAACAAAACCTTTATGATGAACTTTAAAAATAGGAGGGGGAAAAGAGCAGAATATTTTAGTTATTTGCACACTGATTTGAATAATTCCATTTTATTATAAAACACAAGTATTTTAAACAAAATTGTCTATTTTATTTTTATTTCATATATGGCATTGTATCCATGAAATACAATTACAATACAATTATTCTACATCCTACACAAATTCCAGCTTTTACTTTTGCCCAATAACTTCAGTTTAAGTTCATCAGGTAAATTGTTCAGAGTTCATACCAATGCCTGAACACCAGAACTATCAATTATTGTGCTAAGAAACTGAAAAGGGTAAGAGCTTCAAGGGCTGATTTTGTAACTTAAAAAAAATCCTCTTACTTTATGAAGCTGAATTAATTTATCAATCTATCCTGAAAATTTAAGGAGGTGGGCAGAACCTAGTGTGTTTATACAGAAAAATATTTCTGACATGAGATCAGTTACTATTCTTGCAGAAAACAAAATAACTAACTCCAGTGTTTAGATGGAATGTAGGCAAATTCTGGAGAGAAAAAAGTAGTAGCCTTGTAGAGATATTCGCTTTGCATGAACACCAGTCTCCATTAATTCAAATTATAACATCTTACCTTTGATTAAAACAGGATCAAATGATTGATGACAAAGATGTGCTGCAGACTGTAATTCCTAGAAGGCCCAATTAAAGACTGCATCTCTCATAAAAAAGTTATTTATAAAATCAATTAAAAGAAAATATGCATTTGACACAAAAGAATTACTTATGATATTTGAGAACTCTAAGATTTTCTTATCCCAGATTTAAACTTACATCATTTGAGAATTTGCCATATAAGATAAAATTCTTCATTACCTGGAACTACACCATTTGTTGCTATAGCACTCATTGAAATTGCAGTTAGCATAGTCTGTGAAAAGATGAAACAGAGGAAATATAAAATATTAGAGTTTTGGAGGGTTTTTTTTAAAGACTGGGCAAAACAGTAATCAAATGGAACTAGATTTTTTTTTTTTTTTAACCAAGATGTTTATTTTGGGATATCCATGCAACTCAAGTACTCAACTTTTCAGCAGAAGATTTAGTTAACTTAGATATTTGACACAGTCTTTTAAAAAGAACTGGAAGAATACAGACCACAAGTTAAACAATACTTAAAATAATATGTTCATTATTCCAATTAAAAAGTAGTGAAAACTAATTGTAACATTGCTATGACAAAATTTAGAAGTGGTTAAAAAATTACTTATTCTAAAAAATTACTTTATGGATGCAATGCCCTGGTTTGATCTGTAGTTTATTTTTCAGTTTGTTCTGAAGTTGCAAAAAGCAGAACAGTTCAGATCTACTGAATCAAATAATGAAATATTTGCTAAAGGCCAATTTAATAAAACTCATAGAATACTTCAAACAAAAGCTTACTTTGATCAACTCAAAAGAATGTCCATACGAGTTAGCCTGACACGTGACACTCTCTGCTTAAATATATAACCCATTTCTTTCAGTTCAACCATATTGGTTAAATATAAGTACAATTTAACCAATATGATTAAATATGCTTATTTTTCCCTGATGCTCATGTATTAGAAGGTATCAGTACTCTTCCAACAGTGGATTTGGCCAAGAGTTTAAAAAAGAGGTTTAAATAAGTTTAAAATAAGATTTAAAAAGTTTAAAATAAGTTTAACTTACACAAGCACAACACATGAACACAATGATGAAAGACTCAAGAACTCCAGCTGTTCCTACAATCCATGTTAAACGCAAGAAGAGGATGACTCCCAAGATGTTTTGCAAACAGGGAAGATACACGCCAATAAAAGTACCCATTTGTGGACCCTGGACACAAAGTGAGAACATCAATTCCTTTGCACTAAAAAATTTAAATCCATAAGCATTTTATTCCACAAACACTTATGACAAATGGTCCACGAACAAATACCAAGTGAAATTGAATGGTAGCTTCAGAATGTCCAGCTTTGCAAACATTCACATTCTATTTATGAAGAAAAATTCCTGAAAAGAGAGAAAACTATTTCTGATAGCAAACTCTCTTGTTCCACAGGAATTAGGACAAAACCTTGATAGGGATAGGATGGCCCTAATCTGTTGATTATAACACTTCACAAACTTTCTCTGAAATACCAGTTACAGGCTAATGTTACAGGCTAAAGATAAATTACTGCCATAATCAAAATACGATTTATATTCCGCAAAATTTGATCACAAATTGCCACACAGCTTGCATAAAAAATTATATTCAATACTATTTGCAATTTTTGGAAAAGACAAGACAAGGTATTAAGACAGAGCAAGAAGTAATGCAGAGCTGACTACAATTTCTTTTTTCAAAAACTGTAAAACCTGCCACGACATAGTATATGTGTACTTTTTATTTACTAGTGATCATCATACGTCAAGACACACACAAAATCATTCAAGCTTCATCATTAAAGTTTCAGCTTTCTACACTTATGGAGAGAAATCAGGCTTTGAAATACTCTAGTTAAAATCAACAGTTATACACAGTAGCTTTTCAGTTACTAAGATAAATCTCAAATCACAGCTTGGGCTGTGAAAAATGGCAATTGATTTAAAGAAATAAGCAAGCATTGATGCTTTAGAAGTTATCAAAATTACTAAGAAAATACTAAACTTCCAAGTACTTATAAGGAAACAGAATGCCATTTAGACTATTTTTTTATTTTTAGCATCTTGGGCAATATCCATGTGCAGCATCAACACTACTGTCTCAATCACACCATTAAAAATGCTACTCTGACAGGCTACTACTTAACTATCACAATCTCAGAAATGAAATTAAGACACATACATAATAATTGTGTTATCAGGCCACCACATGACGCACAAACAAGATCAAGTGCAAGTGAGGACACAATGCTCATTTGGTTAGTCAGCTCCAGAGAGAGTAATACGGTGCTGCATTGACAAAAACATCTACGCAGCAGCTGAATGGAAAACAGGGGCCACACTAAGCAAAGCGTGAGAAGATCAGTGTTACTTTTCTCACATCTGAAGTTTATCTTCAGATGAGAAGAAACAAATATAGCCCAAGCACAACTAGACAAACAAAGAAGGCACACTCATGAACAAATGCAGGATAAGCAAAAAGTTAAACAAACAGCTGGACTTTATTCCTGACCTTTGCCCACTCTCCTTGTACCAACTTCCCCTCAAAAGCTCCCTTCCAGTCAAATGAGCTGCCCTTCAAGCTTATTTTCAAAAATGTTTTCATCTCTGTCTTTTCTGCTCTGTGCTTATTTTCATTTTATTCATTCACATGTGCTTCTCCTCTTTTCTTCATAGCTCAGCATATAAATTCTGTAGCAGCACCCCTTCTCCTACACAAAGATAGGTGACTCCCAGCACTGTCCATTCCCAGCATCTACCTTAATTTTCTTAGTTTCAGTCACCATGCTCACTATGCAGCTCATCATCCCTCCTTTGCCTATAAGTTCTTATACTCTGTCAGGTCACATGCTTTGATCCAAGCATCCTCCTTCCAAAACAATCCCTGCTCACAGAGGCATCAATCCAACACGTCACTGCAGACTCCAACTGTAGCATATATTCCACTTCTACAGATACAGAGATGCACACTTTGGGTATCCAGTAGACAGACAACCCTTGATGAATTCAGTCCACTTCTAGCAAGTGTGTTTAGCAATGTGTCAAGCAAAGTATATGCCTTCCTCTCTCCCAAGTATAATATTTTTGATGTTTGCAACGAAGTGTTTTCTTGGAATGCATCCATTAAGTTTTAAAAATACTTATTCCAACACACAAAACCAAGGCAGCTACTCAAAAAAACTCCTACCATGTTAAGAGGTGCAAATATGCTCATAGATTTAAAAGAGTGACCTGTTTCATCTCAAATTTGCCTTAATATAACTACGTAAAAACCCGGACAGTTAAAATATATTAATAAACTTGCAAAAAGACCTACTGTACACTCACTAGACGTAGGTAACAGGTACGGATGCTTGCACAAGTTCACAAGGAAAAAGAAAAAAGAAAGGAAGAAGAAATGAAGTATACTCCATGTTTCAGATCCTAACTTTGCATATGTTTTACCTAGGGGTTTTACAGCAAAGTCTTGCTAAAATATGCTAACAAGAACATCAAATTAACACAAGTCCTGCTGCAAATGCTTCAGTTCTAAACATGGTATTACAAATCTTACTCCCATTTTTAGGTGTCCACATATTCTCTTTTCAGGTTGAAAAATGCACCTCTTATAGCCAGCTTTATAGCTTTGTCTCAATAGATTATTAGAAATCGAAATACCTTGACTTCCTTTCGTTTGCTGTCTTCATCTGCTTCATGTTCCACCACTCCTTGAGTCAGATTAGTATAGTTTGCTAGTTTATTCAGAAGAGATGACACCATGGGGTTACTATCCATTTCTTCCTGTTGGGTTTTCAAGAATACTGCATTTATTAAATAGATTTTTTTAAAAAGTCATCATGTTGTGATACTACTTCAAACACATACTCAACAGGTCAGCTCTTATTCAGCCAAATAAAAAAAACTAGCATGACAAAATACCAGTCAGCTTTCAACCAACAAGAAAGTTCTATTCTTTCTAGAAGTTTAACTCTACATGGCTATATGGCACCATTTCTTTCAATTTTTTACACTATCTCACAATATGCAGCTCGAATGTAAGGAAAACCTAGAGAAAAACCACTGTAATTTTAAATATCTATTTTTATCACAACACAGTCTTTAGCGGATTGTACTGGTAGGGTTGAGTCGTTAGCGTGTTTCTCCAGCATCTTGCTTGTGTTTAGAGAGTGACTGCAAATGATTTCTCAAGCACTAAAATACTTAAGTATTTCTCTGAAATCTACTGCTGCAGGCTTACATATTTTATCTTACACTAGGCATACTACTTCCATAGTGTTAACTTGTTGAAAATATATACTATATATATAATATATAACATATAATTGCACATATGTAATAGCACCTGACACAGAAGTCAGCCCATCTTTCTTTAGCCAATTATCTGCTACAAAACAAAAACATGCTAAAACAAATAATAAAATCCAGAAGAATATACAACACAAGAATTCCAAGAAAAATGGATCCAAGATAATTCAATTAAATACAAAAAATTGAACACTGGACAGAAGACAAGAGGTCAGGGTGACAAACACAGACAAGTAAAGTATCTCTGCCTGGGAGATTAGGTAATGATAACGGTCATAATAGTCAAACCTCTTTTTAACAGTTTATACAACTCTAACATCTCAAAATACAAGAAAAACAAGATTGTAGGAAACTTACTCAGAAGCATACAAAGTATCAAAAAAGATTTACCACAACACCACCTGTGGTAATTAAGTCACTAGAAGGCTTTCAATGTGATACTGTTAACAGCAATGTCTATAATTTGAGATATGTAAAAGTAAAGGTTTTATATCAAGTGATTTAATGTAAGCCATGATTCAAAATAACAGATTTGGGACAAAAAGCAGCTATGGCCAAATTATCATCATTGAGGAATACAGCAACTAATTTGAACCACATAAAGTTTTGGAAATGGCTTTATGGAATAGACCTTGAAGGAGAGAAATTCAATGACAGAACTTTAATATCATCATTCCTGTCAAAAAATACTAAGATATTGCTTACATGTCAAAAAGAGAATGAATGATCAACATTACTTCAATCCTTAGCACAGTCTTCTTTAAAACAGTGAAAAATAGTAAATATACATTATTTGGGTCATGCACAGAGTGAGATGAAAGACCATGTCCTCTGTGCAAAGATATTGAAAGGAGGAAGAGAGAAACGTAAGAGAACAAGAAAACACTGAGAAGAATGCAACAGCAAGATAGCTAAACAATGTTGGAAGCACCTTGTTTTTGTTAACAGTAAGCATTAGAGCAAGATCAGTTGATGCTGCTAGGGCAGAACAACTAAGGTTTTTACTAGAAATAGTACTTAATTGCAAAAGTGGCCCTTAAAAGTACTAAATTAATGTACTTTTTTCACTAATTGATTGCAATCATTCAGTTGATTAAAAACATCCATTATACAAAACATCCATTATAAAGATACATATTTAGATATTTACATACATATTTATATATTTACATTAGAAATATATTACGGATTTATATTACATATTATGTTTGTATTATATTTATTTATACATTTATATTTACCTTAGCAATTGCTACAATGCGCTCTACACTAGTTGGACAATACAACTAAGTCATGGCTTGTAAGTTTGTTTTATAGCTTTGCTGCTTTGCAAAAAGTCTGTAATTCCCCTGTTGAAAAAATTATTTTGCTAATCCTTTTAAAACTGAATACTGCTTTCTTAAAACAAATAGATTTAATTTCCAACAGCTTTCTCTAACAATGTCTAGATCCTAGCCCAAAAAATTTAAATGCATGAAGACTTCTTTCATATCTTCACATTAATGCACACCAATATTTACTGTTCTTGCCTATATATCATTCAAATCCACTGAAAGGGAATGTTAGCAAGAACCAAACTGTGAAAGAGTTATTAAAACTCATTTCCCCCCCACTACATTTTAAGACATAAAGAAAGCAGGTGTTTGCTCATCTCCATTACAGGTAAAATATGGTTTTAGAGTATTTAACTTACCTCAAAGAGAGCCATATTCTTTCCTTCATACATGTTTTCTCTGCCCAATTCTGGGCTGCTAATAAACGGACTACTTTCCCTGGCAATTTCATCCCCTAGTGGAAAAGTAACACAATTAAAAACAAGAGGAAAAAAAAAAAAAAAA